>OV651813.1:26452399-26722679 GCA_927349885.1 Psylliodes chrysocephalus | reverse complement strand
CGTGACTTGGCGTACCTCTTTGAGCGACTGATTGTCTCCAGTTTGCTTGAGCCACCCTTCTATTTCCCATACTTCTGGATACTATTAGTTCGACGTTCGCTTCTTGTCTACTCTCAGCGATAATATCAGCAACTTCTTGAAATGTTTTACCCTGCAGAGATCTTCCGTTCCACTCTATGACTTCGTCCCCTTGAAAAAAGATTTAATTTGATTGTTTCAAATAATCATAAGTACATTGCATTGGCGGTTCAAAAACAATTACTAAAAAAAAATATTAAAACCGTACTCACCAGGTTTAAGTTGTCCTTCCACGTCTGCGATACTGCCTTTTTTAACCTTTTCTATAATGGCCCCGGTCATACCGTTTTCTAAAATTTTCCCGCCGACCACTTTGAGTCCCAAAATGGCGGCGCTTGATCCAGTCGTCGTGTCTCTGGAATTCCTCCGTAAGATCATGTGACCGATGATCCTGGTACCGTCAGCGGATACTTGCCACGTCAGCGGATGCTGTTTCGGAAAATTTCGAGGTTATGATACATTGAAAACGAGATGACAACGTGAACAGCGTAAGCATGCAGTATCGCGAAGCAGTACAAGCGAAAATAGTTATTTTAAGTGTGGTACTGTGTGAGAAACAATGAGATTTATCTGTCAGTGGTTCTCTAAAATGTGGAAGTACTGGTATCCAGATAGATAGAGATTAGAGGCACAATATTCTTTTAGTATCTATAAGTATTACGTTTGATTTATACATTCATTTGTTAGCTCTCCACGCCCTTATTCAGTTTAGCTTCAAACATCTATAACCGACATTAGCACGCATCAACAAACCACCTCTGCTTTTTCCGTAATAAAATCAACATCTGGTTGGACTCAAAAAATTGGAAACTTATTATCCAACATGGCAAAAAGTTCAAATGGCTTAACTTCATGGAATAATCATAATTGTATGGGATATCTATATTCAGTTGTGGTGTGGTTGCATAACATGTCGATATTAAGGCACTTTTTGAAACATCAAGTAATTGGAAAACAGATATATAATGGTATTTTTCTCGATTTACAATGAGATGTGTGATGACTCAAACAAAAGTATAGGATCGTTGTTGAAAATGAAGATGAAAAACATGCAAAAAATTATACGTGATATCTATATCTATATATATTCTGTTGTAGTGTGATTGGAAAACGGGTTAACAGACAATAAGGCACTTTTTGTGACATCAAAAGATTGAAAAACTGTTTAACCGATATTAAGGTACTTTTCTCAACTTCAAATAAGATGTATGGATGATATAGACAAAAACGTAGGCTCGATGTTGAAGAGAGAGATGCAAAAAATGTTTTAGATGGTCCATATTCAGTTGTGGTTTGATTAAAAAATAGATTAACAAAAGGAAGGCACGTTTTGCGACTTCAAATTAGATATAATGTTGACCAAGACAAAACTATAACCTCGATGTTCCAAATGAAGGCGAAAATATATAGAAAATCGTCTATATTCAGATGTGGTCTGATTAGAAAACAGGTTTTTGAAATATCAAGTGATTGTAAAACAGGTGAAAGCAGTTTTCTCTTTTACAAATGAGATGTATTAATAACTGAGACAAACATATAAATTCGTTGTTGAAACCGAAGGCGAAAAATATGTAGAAGAATTAACAGGATGACTATATTTAATTCAGTTGTGATTGGAAAATAGATTAACATATATGAAAGCACGTTTTGTGACTTCAAATGAGATAATATTGATGACTTAGACAGAAATATAACTTGATATTGAAAATGAAGACGAAAATTACAGAAAATCATACTGGAGGTCTATATTTAGCTGTGGTCTAATTATAATATACTTTAACAGATATTAAGGCACTTTTTCTGACATCTAGAGACTACAAAACAGATTGATAGATATTAAGGCCCTTTTCTTCACTTTAAATAAGATGTAATGATAACACAGACAAAAATATTGGCTCGATGTTGTAAAGGAAGGCGAAAAATATGCATAAAAATGTACAGAATGTCTTTATTTAATTGTGGTGTGATTGGAAAGTAGATTAACCGATATTAAGACATCTTTTGCGACTTTAAATGAGATAATAATGGCTCAGACAAAAATATAGATCAATGTTGAAAATGAAGGCAAAAATTTGCAGAAATTCGTACAGGAGGTCTAGAATTAGATGTGACATGACTAAAAAAAAGGTCAACAGATATCAAGGTATTTTTTATGACATCAAGAGATTGGAAAACAGATACTGCGACATTTTTATTCACCTCAAATAAGATGCGTTGATGACTTAGACACATATATAAACTCGATGGTAAAAATTATTTCGAAAAATTTGCAGAAAATTGTATAATAAATAAGTCTACAATAAGTTGTGATGTGGTTGGAAAACATGTTAACAGACATTAAGGCACCTTTTTCGATATGAAATGATTAGAAAGCAGGTTAATTGATATTAAAGTACTTTTCTCGACTTTAAATGATTTATAAAAGGCAAAAAGATGCAGAAAATCGTACAGTAAATCTATATTCTATTGTGGTGTGACTGGAAAACACATTAACTAATATTAAAACACTTTTATCTGCTTCAATGGCTCAGACAAAAATGTAGGCTCGATATTGAAGACGAAATATTATGTGCTGAAAATTGTATGGCAACTCTATAATCAGTTGTGGTGTGATTAGAGAACATATTACCCGATATTAGTGCTTTTCTTGACTTCAAATGAGAAATATAAATGACATAGACAAAAATATAGGCTCAATGTTTAAAATAAAAGCGAAAAATATGAAGAAAATTGCACAGGAGGTCTACATTTAATTGTGGTGTGATTGGAAAACAGATAGTATGGCATGTTTTGAAACTTCAAATGAGATATACTGATAACTCAGACTAAAATATAAACTCGATGTTGAAAACTAAGGCAAACATTTACAGAAAATTGAAAGGGAATTCTATATTTAGTTGTGGTATAATTCTAAAACAAGTTAACAGACATTAAGGCACTTTATGCGACATCAAGTGCTTGTAAAACAGATAAGGCACTTTTATACAGTTCAATAGAAATGTATTGATTACTCAAACATAAATTAGGATGAAAAAGATGCGGGAAAATGTACAGGATGACTACATTTAGTTACCAGATATTAAGGCTCATTTTACGAGATTCATTAGTGACTCAGACAAAAATATAACTCGATGTTGGAAATGAAGGCAAACATTTATAGGTCTATATTCAGATATGGTCTAATTATACAACAAGTTAACAGAAAATCGGGCACTTATTGTGATATCAAGAGATTGGAGGGCAGATTAAAATCCGCAGAAATTCGATAGCGTTCTTCTCGAACACAATGTACTAATTTATAATAAATTTTCAAGAAAAAGTTTGCCTTGAAGCCGGTTTTTGCCAAAAAGTAAGATTCTAAAAAAATGGATTTTGTTGAATATATTAGAAGATGTCAACTGAAACGGTAATAGGATTTGAACAGAAAATAAGATTACTGATGACTGAATATTACGAATATATTATGTTTTTATTTTGGATTTTTGCAGATAAATTTTTGTTTAATATTTATATCATTTTTCAGAAAGATATAGAAGAAAATAATATTTACAATAAAGATAGCAGCAGTAAATGACGTGACATGACAACCGAATCTAGTGCTAATAGCGGGTACTGAGTAAACCAATACATAGCAAGTGCAAGGAGTTGAATTATGCAGCCAAGTATAAATGAATTGCAAGTGTCCTATTCATCTGTCCATTTCAAAGGAATCCTCCCCTAATCAGTATTTTTGTCGTTTATCAATTTTCTGAGATATGCGTCTATTAAATCATTTTTAATACTGATTATTTTTCTTTTTAGCTGTTGTGTTAGTTTGTTGAGAACTACCTACTTTGTATTTGGGGAATCTGGAGATTTACCATTTTTTTTGCTTTTCTTTTCTAATTTATTAGTTTTTTTTTATTTATCTAGGGTATAAATTACCTACGTTTTTCTTGTAATTTTTGGTGTATTGTTCAATGACGCTTTTGCTCTATGTTATGTTGGGAATGGGGTGTTAATACACTACGACCTAAAAGATCTATTGTGCCCCTTTTGTCGCTAATGCACCAAGGAAATGTCTCAATGCTTAAAACGACCCTTCTATTCCTATTTTCTCAAGGAAGTGTAGTATTTGGAGTGGCTTCAAGTTAGGTAAATCTACCTCTTCTATTTGATATCCTCCTAGATATAGTGCCCTTGGATTCTGGAATGCTACACATTCAGTTAGAATGTGAATGGAGGTTTCGTCCTCCTCCTCACAGAATCTGCACTCACTATCCTCTACTACTTTCAGTTTAATAAGGTGTCCTTTTAGTCGGCAATGCCCAGTAAGGATCCCTGTTACAATATGTAGCCTGTTCTTGCTCAAGCAGATGCAGGCTTCCGATCATTTTTGGTTATATTCACCCAGAAGTATCTTAGCCTGTCTCAGCCTCAAGAGATTGTTCCAATTATCGGTTCTTCTATACTGCCCAATTCTTTTTTAATTTCTCCTAATATTTTGTTACTGCTGATACCAAAGAACGGCTAAGGTCCTGCAAAGGGTGTTTGAGTCCCTTTCCTTGCAAGACTATCTACAATCACGTTACCCTGTACCCTGTTATATCCCGGGACCCAAGTGTATTTGTATTGTCTAGCTCATTCAATTGTTCTAGGCATCTCCAGACCATTTTTGAGCTGATTACGTAAGAGCTCAGCGCTTTAATGGCTGCTTGACTATCGGACATGATATAATCTCTTGTCTATGATAGTTTCTCTCGATGTTAAACTGGATACACTTCTCGATGGCGTAAATTTCCGCCTGAAAGATGCTTGGATATTTCCCCAAACTTTCGGAGTTTTTGGTTCTCGGCCCATACACTCCTATTCCAGTTCCTTTTATGGTTTTGGAACCGTCCGTATACCACTGAATAACATGTCTTTCAGTTGCAACCACGATGGATTTTTGGCTCCATTCTTTCTTGCAGCCCAGTTCTGTGGTTTTGAAGTTTTCCACAAAACTGTACTTCTTTAGCATTTCATCCTGAGCCAAGTCCCAGGTATCTTTAGTCCTGAAGCAAGTAGACTTTCGTCTGATTATGCCGTTTCTGATCATTTTATATCATATCCATTTTGCCACATTCTCTATCATCAAATGTAGAGGGGTGAGGTTTAAGATCACCTCCATTGCAGCCGTAGGGCAGGTTCTCATTGCACCAGTAATGCAAACATAGGCTAGTCTTTGTACTTTTGAGATATTAGCTTTCGTAATAGCTAAACTGATTCTGTTACTCCAGGCTATAGCCCCGTAAGTGATGATTGGTCTCACTATTGTAGTATATATACATCCATTGCAGTATGTTTGGGTTACATCCCCATCATTTACCCACAATGTTTCTGCAAACCATTAGGTCTTTTGTGGCCTTATTTACTACTTCTGTTTCATGTGTGTTCAAGAGAAGTTTGTTGTCCAGGGTTAGGCCTAGATATTTGACTTCATTTTTCCATTCTATATCTATCCCGTCTAATTTAACGGTTTTGAGATTGTTTTCTTTTTCTTGAAAACGCTATATACTAGTGTTGTTTTTGTAGGGTTTATACTAAGTCCCACTTCACGGCACCATCTTTTGGTATGTTTTAGTCCTCGTTGGACTATATCACACAGGATATTTCTAAACTTGCCTCTAGCAAATATGACTATTTCGTTGGCATAACCTTGACAGGGTATGCCGAGGTCAGTCAATCTGCATAGAAATTTGTCTACGGTTAGGCTCCACATTAGTGGGGATGGAACTCCTCCTTGTGGACATCCTCTAGTTGTGTAGATGGAGATGGTGTCCTGCCCTATCTGTGTCTCTGCAGTTCTCGTAGATAACAGCTGAGCCATCCATCTGGATGTGATGTTATTTACTCCTCTGTATGGCTTGTGCTCTATGTCAATTACCAATTTCTCCCACTTATACTTTTGTTGTTCTTTTCTTCTTAATAGTGCACTTAGTTCAATTCTATTACTGAATTCATCTTTAAAACTTATCCAATCTCTCTTTTTATTACACAGTGTAGGTCTAATTTTATTTTTGGATTATACCTATTTTCGCTTAGTATCATTGAATGATCTGTGGGAAAGGTGGATACTTCCACAGCACTAAGGCTTATTGTGCATCCTCCAGGGGTATATAAAACCTGCCTCTGAGAGATGTCTAGAGCTGCATCTTCATAGCTCATTAAAGTCCTGCAGGTTATCAATCTGTCTTAATCAAAGTTTTCATCTATTTTAATAAAGTTTCCAGTTATTTTTCTAGTGATGTAGAAGTCCAGTTGGTCAGGTATTTTATTTCTGTTCTGTTGGCCAATAGGTTTGTTTTTCTGTTGACTGGTAGTCACACCCAATGCACCACATGCAATCCCTTACCTTTGGTGGTTGTTAATCTCGAGCTCCAGATGATATTTTTGGCATTAAACTCGCCTAAGATAATTATTTTCCCATTCATCGTAAGTGTTCTCGGTAATTTTATTTTTTCAATTTAGTCGATTGCGAAATTGTATTTATTCGCTTTTATGTTAACTGCTGTTACCTGTATTTCTTCTGTTACTATTTTGTTCTTGTCATAATAATTAATATTTTTTAGAGGACGATTATAAATATAAACTACAAATTACAAAGAATTTGATTGGGCAATTTTTACTTTAACAAAAAAATGTTGACATTTTAACAACTTTTTTCTATCTTCTCTAGTTTGTGGGATACCCCGCAACACATACCAATTTAGGACACCCGGTACGGTACGTCTATATTGAGATGTGATTTGATTAGAAAGCAGCCTAACAGACATTAAAGCACTTTTTGCGTAAAATCGTCATAACTTCCGTGCTCTATCTCCAAAAACAACCGGAGCATTACTTGTATAACTCCACAGTACCACATTTAAGAAAACAAATTTTTCGATGGCCAGCAGAATAAAAACAAATCAATTCTTTCGGATAAAACGCCAACTTGGACGCCGTCCAAACCTTAGACGAACGTTCCGAGTCCGCTTGAGGATGCAAAAAGAGAAGATCCGAAACTTTTGGCTGTCGTTAACACCGCGTATAAGAAATTATCGCGTTAATTATATTACAGAAATCAGCAGGAATAATACAAAACTCGTGCCAGTTGTTCGCGAATATCTGCATGTTTAATTTTGAGATTTTTCATTAAAACGATTGCAACGTTTTCCGTAATTCGCTCCGAATCGTTAGATGTTTTTCAATTTTTCCGGAAAAAATATCTAATTTAAACTTAACCGGTGAAAAGACGCTCTTACACATGTTGATGATTTAGTTTTATACAGAATGATTCTAAATAATACTGTAGAGTGGAGCATACCGCCTCTATTTATTTTATTAATATGTTAGTTGAGTAGAAGTTGACAAATAATCAGATAGATTGCAGGGCCGGCGCTAGGGGCGGGCAAGCCGGGCACCTGCTCGGGGCAGAAACCTTAGGAGTAAAATTAACTAGTTTATGCAGAAAATGATTAAACCAAGATTCATTTGAATACATATGAAAAGTTATTAGATGGACTTTTAAAGAAATTTTGCTTTTACGAACTTTTAGTACTTACAGGTACTCACTCACTTCAAAAATCCTAAAGCTGAGAACGACATAAGAAGGTTGAGGTTTGTAGTTTTTAAATAAAAATTCGTTCTGAAAAATGAGTAGAGTTTTCGTGTATTAAAGAGCAAATCCAAAAATGAACCAAAAATACAGAGTCGTATAGATAATATATGTAAATATTTCATGGAAACCGCTCACAAGCATAATAAACTCCCGCTTAAAAATGTATAAAATAAAAAATGACCCTTTTTATTAAAATTCATATAAATGGACATACAAAGTGCTGAAAAGAATATTTTACCGTGTGTTTTAATTTGTTAGAACATATATGTGGTCACGAAAAACTAATAATAAAAAAAATCAGCTTTATTCATTAAAAATATTATTACAAGTTGATGAAAGGTGTAGCACACAGATCTAGAGTGTTAGGATATAGGCGATGATCATCTGCATTATATTTCAAATATGTTTATTATAGGGCGCCGCCATGTTGGTCAAAATTGGAATGAAACAAAGTAAATTTCATGTGTCAGTTGTGTCAGTTGCGTCAGCTGTAATGATTATTCATCGTTTTCCTGGTTTATTAATCAGTTTTTAATAACAAATTGTATTACTGAGTGTTTTCTAGTAATAATTTTATCATTTTAATATGATTAAAACGTGTTTAGTCGTGAATTATGATATTAGAGGTAACATGATAGGAAATGCATTTTACAGGCAAAATTTATCAGAGACTTACTCATGTCGCATGTCCTTCTATTGGATTTAAGGAGGTCCTTTCGCTACCAATGTTAAATAAAAAATATTAGTTTATGACTAAAATTAATTTTTTTCTAATAGTTGAAGTCCTTATTTATCTATTAGTAAACTTTTAACTATACCTTACCGTGCAAATTTTTGAGAAAAAAACATTTTAAAAATGTGAGTATTTGTACAGTGTCTTACGAGAAAGTAAGACTTCAACAACAATTTTCGAATTATAATTAAGTATACTCTTATTTATTGATTAGATGGAGTAGAAAAAAAACTAAAAATAAGGTTTTTGAAATATTTAGGTCTTGTTTTTTACAATAAAATATATAGGTTACCGTGGAATTTATTGAGAAATTAATATTAAAAAATCACAAAAAATTTTCAACTAGGTTACTTGAAATTAAAAAGTCAGGAAGTTAATTTTTTTGTAAACTTATTTGACACATTCGTTTTTTTTTAGATTACCTGATACAGCTTTATCTTACACTAGTTTAAGTTCCTTTAAGAAATAGGTCACATTAGTTTTATTTATTTGATTTATGTTATTCACAAATGTAATCTACATAACTTTTGTTGTATATATTTGTAACATTTAGAACTATCTACCTTTTTTCCAAAATCATGAATATATATCGAAACAAATATGTAAAAGTTAATTGTTTATTTCATCATTTTAAGTTCATCAGATAGTATTGATTTGAGAGGAGTTCAAAATCGAAATCAATAGAATATTAGTGGGGTGGGTGGCTCAGTGGTAGAGTCTCTGCCTGCGGATCCAAGGGTCCCAGGTTCGAATTTAAAATTAATTCTGATGCCTTGGTAGGATTCCCCACTCGACCATTCACTGTTGGGTTCTAATTAACAGTGCTGTTTCTAATGTGGCGCTGAGAAACAGTAACAAAGCCTACACAGAACACGAGTTGAAATAACCTTAGCAATTGAAGCCGAATAACATCCATTCACACTTATGCTTAACCCTCTATTGCATACTGTTGCCTGAAATGCACGAACCTTATTTTATTATTGTATAAGATATATTCTTGCTTCATTCCCGTCTTGCATATTGTGAACGACAGGCGACGGTGTATTTGACCAGTCATAGCAGTTTTGAACGTCACGTGGTTGTAAACAGAAACATAACTTTCCCTCCAATTTCAAAGTTTGCTTGTGTGTCGTATAAGCGGGTAACAGGTGTTTTGCATGTGAAGAATTTTATTGTTTGTGACATTGGAAAGCAAAAGAAAAACTTTTGGGACGTGTAGTGGTAAGTATACTTTGATTTTATAATATTTTGGTTTATTATAAATGGATATCTGAATTATTCTGTACGATATTCGGATTGTGTATTGAAAGCAACTGCATGCAACAGCGTCTGGACAATTTGGATCCTTTTAACAATTTTGTTGTTTTCAATCATTAAAAATAGGTATACGATAAGAAGTTACAATAATTTTAGGAGATTTTTTATTTTAGCCGTATCTTTTCATGTTTAATTTTGACTTGATACAAACATTTTATGTGTAATATGGTGAAATAAATGTATATTTATGTTCCTTTTTACTATACAATTTTTATGTGATGTAGTGAAATAATTTTTTTCCACGTTTACTAAATATAACACGCTTAAAGTTTTGCTTTTTATTTTCCTGCTCACTATAAATTGGTTGATATATTAGTTAAAGAAAGGACTTAAAAAAACCACACATATAATATAAACAAAATAGTTTTATTTTGTCCAATATTCTAAGTACGGACCTATTTACGCCTTTCTGTGCATTCTCGCTAATCCCAAAAATAAAAAGATGGCGGCTCACTATAATAAATTTTTATGGTTTATTACATAGCCTATCTCCTAACACTCTAGATCTGTTGTGTAAAATCAGCTAATTGCTGTTTTTCAGCTATACCTTGTACAAAAATATAAAGAAAATACTACTACAGTCATGTATTCAGAGTTGACAAATAATAATCAAAATAATGTAAAAAAATTCAGAAATATGTGTTAAACAATATTTTTAATTATTTACAAAATTATCCCAAAAAAAGAATAATAAAAATATGTAATACATATTATGATTGTTTTAAAGCAGAAAACCAAAAGAAACCAGAAACTAGAGCCAGCCATTTATGTTGTAGTTTTTCGATCCCGAATTTTTTAAACTAAGACTCTAAACTATTATATAGCTTGCAAGCCTGATAGGAGTAGCTTCTTTTAAATAATTGAGTATGATGCTTAGTTATATTGAAGAACAAAATTTTTCTTGTGTTAACCTTATTTTTACTAAAATTGAATTTATTGTACATGTAGGGTGGTGGCTTCCCTATTAGAAATATTTTATGAATTAGGCACAGAGCATGGATTGTCCTCATAGTATCCAACTTGAACCAACCGATGTACTGTAGCTTATTCGTCACCATATCAAATTTATGTAGCCCAGTACAGAATCGAACACATGTATTTTGGATTCTTTGTAGTTTATTGATATCATAAGTCAGTAAAGCGGGACTATATACTGAATCGCAATGCGATAATTTTGAGAAAATAAGGCTTTCACAAAGTTTAATTTTAAGGCTGTAAGAAAGCATATCTTTTTGAGAGTATAATATTTTTATTGTACTATAGGCAAACTTCGACAATGCTAAAACATGCTTTCTGAATCTAAGATCAGAGTTAAACCAAACGACGAGGTTTTTCATTCCGCCTCCGAAAAATATGAACGGAATAGCGTGTAGATGATTTTGGAAAAATTCAAGAATCGCTTGCAAAAATTGCAAAAGTTATAAACAATTAACTAAAAAAAATGGGTTTCGGTTTTTTAAAAATATCTCAAAAATTATTTAACATTTTTCAAATTTGAAAAAAGATTCAAAAAGAGGAGGAAATTTCCTCAAAAAAAAGTTCCATCACCCGGAACTGTAGGACCAGTATTTATAATTTTCCTAGAGGGTTGAAAATACGGCCGAAAACGGAGACTCTGGTTTGCGTAAGCTTCGCCCACTGTGGACTTTTAATGAATAAATATTATTTAAACTTATTAAATATGAAAATTACGAATTGAAAAAATTGAAGCATCTACTGGATAGATGAGTGAACAATAATCCGCGGTCAAAAAATTTTTATCGAGATTTTTCTATTAATTACGCATTAGTTAATTACCAATTTTTTGTTACTTGAACATTAACATTGCAAGCTAGAGTGTCTTTATGTAGAATATATAAGTTTAATATAAGTTTTGGTGAGATGACCATTCCGTTTAAAATTTTTGTTACGGGGTGATTCACGAATAAATCGCAATATATTTTTGCAAACACTCAATATTTCTACAGTTGCGCCGTAGAGAAATTACTTCATTGAGTTAATATCTACCCGTTTAAAAATTGTTTTGAATTTATGAAAAAGAGGCCTTACATTTTTTTAGTGACTTTTGAGTAAGTTAATAACGTTACATTTGATTTTAAAATCTACAGCGTAATATAACTGTTTTATAATTACCTACTATCAATATATACATCATTTTCCTATATTTGTGACAAGGAACAATAAAGTTGCAAAAATATAGTGTGATTTATTCGTGAATCACTCTGTAACAGTAAATATTTTGAACTATCTCTTTTTATATACATCTGACCAAAACTTATATTAAACTTATACATAAAGTCCATTTAGTTTGAAGAAACAATAACTAAAATCAGCAATTTTCACTTTAACGCCCTCTATCTCGAATTTAAAATTCACATATCATGAAAGGGTGGTAAAAGCATTATATCAAAAAAAGGGTTACATTTTACCGGGGAAATTTTAGTTCGTGGTTTTTGTACTTTTCTTAAAATGGAATATCTTCGAACAAATAAATCCCCTTGGGTATATATTTTGAAGCTTAGAGGTACACGTATTTAAGTGATATTACCTTCCCCAAACATCAATTAATATGTACCTACAGGGTTATGAATTAATACTTGAAAAAAATAATTTTATGTTGTTGTTCTCTATATAAAACACCCTGTATAAGAAATGTGTATTGTATAATCTTTTATTTTTTGAAAATATGCTTCCCTGACGACATAGGAAAATTATTCATACATTGTGAATCACCCTGTAACTAAGAATAGGTTTAATTGTACCTAGGTACTAATGTAATAATAAAACATATAGTAAACGTGTGTATGCAACGGAAATTAAATCTAGCTCGTAATTTAAAAAATAAAAATTTCGACAATCTAAGCAATTTTCAACTTCGAAAACCAGTCATAGCCTATTGACACTTTTGGTTACTAGGTTGAGTACAATAACATACCAAAGTGTCAGAAATTTTCACCGATCGTCACTTTACTTAAGGAAAGTACAGGAATCCTTTGGGTAATGTGTAAGTTTCACACCTACAGATGAAATGAAATCTTTAAAAATATATAGATAAAACAATTGGAAGATCAAAATCAGAAAGGATTACAAGAAGAAAAAATTATTATTGAAACAAGAAAAGGTTAAGTCACACTAGTAAGGTCAGTTTGTACGATAAAATCAATAAATAAAACCATAGCACGATGCGCGGGTTCAGAAGATACCATTAGGTGAACTCCTATTTTTAAGTTTATTATATTTACTTAAGTTTTTATATAATAAAAAAAAATTGCTAGTTGGCTGAAATATGCAATACAAAGAAAAATTTGACTTCCCAAAAATTCGATTTACTTTAAAACAAAAAAATAGTACCTTTATTTTTAAAGATTTCCCTACAATATTATTTTAGTGGCGTCGGTTAGAATCATCCTGTATTTTTTTTTAATTTTAAATTGAAATTTCTGATAAACTATTAGCCCTACGGCAAAAACAATTATAAACTGTTTGATAGATGATTAAATTTCCTATTATTTTTATTCCAAACTTTTTTAAATTTATCGAAATATACCGCGGGTACAAAATTTTTGAATACTATAAATTTATGATACGAGGACGACAAGTGTTTACTTACTATACGGTTTCAAAATATAAAAACGAACTTAAAGAAAAATTACAAAAAGAATCGAATTAAACGAAATTTTACAGTAATATTTTTGTTGGAATCAAAATTATTCAAACAGAAAAAGCCTATATACATTTATACAACATGACACAAAAAAAATGCAAAGCCATTCAATGCGAGATTATGAAACATATCAACAAACATGCTTTTGCATAAATTTATACGGGGTATGTAGAAGATCTGGAAACTATATTTTCTTACAGTATATTTCACATTTTCTGAAATTTTAATTTTTTTATTAAATTTACTTAAAAAAAATTATCTAATGTAGACCATTTGTTTAACTAATATCAGATCTTTATCCAAAATGTTAAAATTCTGCTAATAAGTTGCAAAAATAGGAGCCATTTTATTATCCACATTGTTAGTCAGTAATTTTAGTACGAAAACATTGTTGGCAGACTTCTCAAGACCCTTCAATATACACACAATTTAATTCGAATTCTTTCGACAATTTAAAGTAAATTTAGACAACGAATATCATATATTTATATCTATTAGAATATAATATATTAATATACAAGAAACACAATTATTTTAAGAAATGTGAAAAGCCGAATTATTTATTAGAAAACAAACATTTTTAACAACATAGTTCTATGAAAAAAAAAAAAAACAGTTTTAGTGAAAATTAAAATATAATTTTTTCCCAGAAAACGATTCCCTTAGGTGCATGGTGAATGAGAAAGTTACATTTTTTCTTTACAAAATTTTACTATTTTATTAACTCAAAATTTAACATTTGCTTTCTTGAAATATGAGTTAACGTGGTATTACTTAAATGGAGGATTATTAAAAGCGAAAATGTTTAAGTATTATTCTTCATACTCTTAGGTGTTTAATAAATGATGCAGTAAGAGAGATATTTATTGGTTAGGTTCCTAGGGTTCATACATGCCAAATATATCTCGATGAGCGATCATCGATGGCCAAAAGGCGATTTCTAAGTGGATGTCAATCGACTTAAGACAAGTATACTGATTTAAATGAGAATATACATACGAAACATTAGCATATTCTTGCACCATCGATTCTTACAAAGATATCTTTGTTATGTATGCTTTTATTTAAATCAGTACATTTGTGATAGATCGATTGATATCATCCACTTAACCATCGGTCATCGTTCATCGTTTATCGATCATCAACCATCAATCATCGTTCATCGTTTATTGATTATGAACCATCAATCATCGTCCAGCGTTTATCGTTTATCGTTTATCGTTTATCGTTTATCGTTTATCGTTTATCGTTTATCGTTTATCGTTTATCGTTTATCGTTTATCGTTTATCGTTTATCGTTTATCGTTTATCGTTTATCGTTTATCGTTTATCGTTTATCGTTTATCGTTTATCGTTTATCGTTTATCGTTTATCGTTTATCGTTTATCGTTTATCGTTTATCGTTTATCGTTTATCGTTTATCGTTTATCGTTTATCGTTTATCGTTTATCGTTTATCGTTTATCGTTTATCGTTTATCGTTTATCGTTTATCGTTTATCGTTTATCGTTTATCGTTTATCGTTTATCGTTTATCGTTTATCGTTTATCGTTTATCGTTTATCGTTTATCGTTTATCGTTTATCGTTTATCGTTTATCGTTTATCGTTTATCGTTTATCGTTTATCGTTTATCGTTTATCGTTTATCGTTTATCGTTTATCGTTTATCGTTTATCGTTTATCGTTTATCGTTTATCGTTTATCGTTTATCGTTTATCGTTTATCGTTTATCGTTTATCGTTTATCGTTTATCGTTTATCGTTTATCGTTTATCGTTTATCGTTTATCGTTTATCGTTTATCGTTTATCGTTTATCGTTTATCGTTTATCGTTTATCGTTTATCGTTTATCGTTTATCGTTTATCGTTTATCGTTTATCGTTTATCGTTTATCGTTTATCGTTTATCGTTTATCGTTTATCGTTTATCGTTTATCGTTTATCGTTTATCGTTTATCGTTTATCGTTTATCGTTTATCGTTTATCGTTTATCGTTTATCGTTTATCGTTTATCGTTTATCGTTTATCGTTTATCGTTTATCGTTTATCGTTTATCGTTTATCGTTTATCGTTTATCGTTTATCGTTTATCGTTTATCGTTTATCGTTTATCGTTTATCGTTTATCGTTTATCGTTTATCGTTTATCGTTTATCGTTTATCGTTTATCGTTTATCGTTTATCGTTTATCGTTTATCGTTTATCGTTTATCGTTTATCGTTTATCGTTTATCGTTTATCGTTTATCGTTTATCGTTTATCGTTTATCGTTTATCGTTTATCGTTTATCGTTTATCGTTTATCGTTTATCGTTTATCGTTTATCGTTTATCGTTTATCGTTTATCGTTTATCGTTTATCGTTTATCGTTTATCGTTTATCGTTTATCGTTTATCGTTTATCGTTTATCGTTTATCGTTTATCGTTTATCGTTTATCGTTTATCGTTTATCGTTTATCGTTTATCGTTTATCGTTTATCGTTTATCGTTTATCGTTTATCGTTTATCGTTTATCGTTTATCGTTTATCGTTTATCGTTTATCGTTTATCGTTTATCGTTTATCGTTTATCGTTTATCGTTTATCGTTTATCGTTTATCGTTTATCGTTTATCGTTTATCGTTTATCGTTTATCGTTTATCGTTTATCGTTTATCGTTTATCGTTTATCGTTTATCGTTTATCGTTTATCGTTTATCGTTTATCGTTTATCGTTTATCGTTTATCGTTTATCGTTTATCGTTTATCGTTTATCGTTTATCGTTTATCGTTTATCGTTTATCGTTTATCGTTTATCGTTTATCGTTTATCGTTTATCGTTTATCGTTTATCGTTTATCGTTTATCGTTTATCGTTTATCGTTTATCGTTTATCGTTTATCGTTTATCGTTTATCGTTTATCGTTTATCGTTTATCGTTTATCGTTTATCGTTTATCGTTTATCGTTTATCGTTTATCGTTTATCGTTTATCGTTTATCGTTTATCGTTTATCGTTTATCGTTTATCGTTTATCGTTTATCGTTTATCGTTTATCGTTTATCGTTTATCGTTTATCGTTTATCGTTTATCGTTTATCGTTTATCGTTTATCGTTTATCGTTTATCGTTTATCGTTTATCGTTTATCGTTTATCGTTTATCGTTTATCGTTTATCGTTTATCGTTTATCGTTTATCGTTTATCGTTTATCGTTTATCGTTTATCGTTTATCGTTTATCGTTTATCGTTTATCGTTTATCGTTTATCGTTTATCGTTTATCGTTTTTAGTTTATCGTTTATCGTTTATCGTTTATCGTTTATCGGTCGTCGTTTATCGTTCGTCGTTTATCGTTCGTCGTTTATCGTTCGTCGTTTATCGTTCGTCGTTTATCGTTCGTCGTTTATGGTTCGTCGTTCGTCGTTCGACGTTCGTCGTTCGTCGTTCGTCGTTCGTCGTTCGTCGTTCGTCGTTCGTCGTTCGTCGTTCGTCGTTCGTCGTTCGTCGTTCGTCGTTCGTCGTTCGTCGTTCGTCGTTCGTCGTTCGTCGTTCGTCGTTCGTCGTTCGTCGTTCGTCGTTCGTCGTTCGTCGTTCGTCGTTCGTCGTTCGTCGTTCGTCGTTCGTCGTTCGTCGTTCGTCGTTCGTCGTTCGTCGTTCGTCGTTCGTCGTTCGTCGTTCGTCGTTCGTCGTTCGTCGTTCGTCGTTCGTCGTTCGTCGTTCGTCGTTCGTCGTTCGTCGTTCGTCGTTCGTCGTTCGTCGTTCGTCGTTCGTCGTTCGTCGTTCGTCGTTCGTCGTTCGTCGTTCGTCGTTCGTCGTTCGTCGTTCGTCGTTCGTCGTTCGTCGTTCATCGTTCATCGTTCATCGTTCATCGAGCACTGCTCATCGAGACATGTACGCAACCCTAGTGTTAACAGCCATCTTTAGCTTAATCTGTAGATAATTTGGAAAACATTTACCCTGTTTTGAAGATATTGAATATTATACGGTGTGGAATAGCCAAATGGAATAAATTCGGTAATAAATAAATGAGAGCGCTCGGACACTTCGATTGGTATTATTAGTTGTGCATTTTTTTAACAAAAACTTTTTATACAGTGGCCAATACCAACTTTCCTATTTTAAATGCAACACCCTGTATACAACACCCTGTATATTTTCAATTTTTGGATTTTTCGGATAATTCTAAACATATTTTATGTACTATGTACTATACCTAACTGTTTCGGAAATATTGTTTTCCGATTTATTGCAAAAATTAACAATAATAAAATAAAATAATTTGAATACAGAAATTCGTTACAACACACTCAAAAACTAATAAGTAATATTGTTTATTTCTTGATATTGCGCAACTAAAAATACCAATCGACGTCTCCGAGCGTTTTTCCGAACACGCCCCCATTTATTTATTACCGAATTTATTCCATTTGGCTGTTCCACAGTATGCATATATTACCCTGTATATACCAATTTATTTATATTTAAATGTTGTTTACATTTATTAACGAACATTCGATGGTTATATAGAAAAAATAAAACCAACTCATTCCTAGAAACTAGAATGCTGCAGCTACTTCGTCAAGAGCTCACAAACAATTTGAAAATAAATAAAAATGTTTGTTTAGACAGATGAGTGATTTTCAAATGAAAAACAAAAATGAAATTTTAGCTTTTATAAATTAAGATATTTAAAATATTTTAAATTTGCTTGTATTAATATGTTTAAACATATTTGTTTCTGTAACTATTATTTAGTAGTTGTTTAAAAAAAATTGTAAGTTCTAATTATGTGTATTTCAGAAAAAACTATTTGTAAAACAGTAGGATTTTTTTAGACAAAAGCCTACAGTAGAGTAACAATAAGAAAAACAAATGAATACGAGAGGAATTTTTAATGCTATTTGAAACGAAAAGATATTTTTATGTGCTTTACTTGTTTTGTTTGTTCAATATAAATATGTATCCAGAACTGCATTCTTTATAAACAATTCAATGAAACAATTTGAAAACAAATTACACGGATATAAAAATAATTTATATACCAAAATTTCACTTTTATTAACAAAACATATGAAATAACTTAAGAGATGACCGACTTTGTTAGCTCTTGTCCCTTATAAAAGTGATCTACAAACCTGATGACGTCACATTTTCTATTTTTCTATTTTTTAATTAAAAAAGATATTTTTTCTTAAAAACTAATATAAAACAGCTCAAGCACCATTTTGCAAAACTTCCATCCATTTTTAAATTTCCGGCATACCTAATTTTTTATGACAAAATTCAAAAATATATTTTTTCTACGATAACTATCCAAAGTAGGCTTTTGCACATTCAAATCTGACTGGAAAGTTGATGATTTCCATGAATTGTCATAGTTCGACATTATTGTCGCATATAGGCGGAAAGTTACTTTTGCATACGCCTATTTTCATCAGAAAATTTCATTAGAAAGCTAATCGGTATTTTAAAAGAAAATGTAGACTAATCTGAATTTTTTAGTTGAACATTTAATACTCAAACTCATTTTCCTTAATATTTAAAATATTAAAAATAAATTACCCTGTTTTTAACACTCACATTTAACATTTCTTGTTGGTGTAGAGCCTAGCGCGTTTGTTTGTTGAATCTGATGGTCGTGAGTTCAATCCTCAGCAGTTATTATTTATTTTTTTTAATTTGATTTTTTTGTTTATAAAATTAAATTAAATAAAACTTAAAACAGTGTATGAGCCATTAATTTGCGAGTTAAGTATTCTAACCGATGATCTTGTAAGTTATTTTTAAGATGTACTTACTAACAAATATTTTTTATGCGTATCATTAAATTAATCCTAGAGTAAGCAGGCAACACCATATACAACATACCTACATACAACATACTTTTCGTTTGCTAGTTAAGTTAGCCGCGTCTGTCAAATTAACGTAGTAAGATTTGAATTCGGCATAATGAAACTATATACTTTTAATATTGTGTGATCGTAGAAAAAATATTGTGTGTAATTCGAGCGGAAAGCTATTTACCGCTTACGATAAAATGCCGCGGCAACTTTTTATTTTAAGCACTTTCCGCTCTTAATACACAAATAGCTATTTTTTTACAGGAAACAGTCAAAAAGTAAATTAGTTACCTCTATGTTCTGTATGATCAATTCATGTGTACCTCAAGGTTCAGATATTACCAGTCAATGAACTAATACGTTCTATAAACGTAACTGCATTACTTTTATATACCCCAACACCAAAAATTATTCCATCGTATCTAATTGTAATTAAGAACTTGGATTGGTAGGTATTATTGTCAATAAAAATAATTACCAACTTCTATCGAGACATTTGACAAGAGTAACATACGACAAGAGATACATAGGAGAGGAGCGACATACGACAAGAGTGACATACGACAAGAGTGACATACGACAAGAAATACATATGTCAGGGGTAACATATGGACAATTTAAATACTTTATCAAGATATATCGTGTAATAGTGGTGGGAGATAAACTAGTCCTAAGAACTCATCATTCGACATTTTATTTCTTTTCATTTCCTACATAGGATAAGAGGATAAAAATGAAATAGAGCCATTATTAGAAACTGCGTTAACCTTTTTAGACAAACGTTTAGATCAATAAATATTTATTAAAGAAAAAAATGTTGCATGTATTGCTCTCCTATCAAAATTTAATAATTTATGTGTTTCTTGGTGACTACATTTTCCTGATATTTCATAATCCACAATGAATGTTCCCAAACGAGAATATTTATTTTAAAAACTTTGTTCAAAGCTACAACTTATCCCAAATGATTAAATTATTTTTGAATAAATACGATATCAAATCAATAATGATAATTCAACACTCGATCTTTTCTTTACAAATTTTGAGCAATGATTATTCTCAGTTGTGGATAGTACTCTTATTGGAAAGTTCGATCACATGGTAATAACATATACCTTTTAATCTACCTTCTCTTGTATTAGAACAAAAATCTCAACTTTAGAGATCATTTTAACTAAGATTAGTAAGTCGCTTGGACTTACTAGTGAAATACCTTACTACTAGACACTGATGATTGTTCACCTATGTGGAATAGGTTTCACAACATCACTGAATTGATACTTTTAGAAAACACTAAGACGAAGAGTTTATTTGAACAATTTGAAGCACAAAATATAAACGTAATCTAAAAACACACTAAACTACGATTTCATCTGCCACATATTATTTTCCAATTATCTTAAGCATTAAATACATCAGTTTTTCTCTTTCTTTCAAGGTGGCTACTCTTTTTTTTAAATATTGATGGAAAAGTGTGCTCTTCTAATTTCGAGACAGCAGAGATATTTCTGCCTACACTATAGAGTTACCAAACAATATACTGCCCCAGTATATGCAATTTAGCCTCAATTGAAAGCATATTCTTTACTAAAACCCAAATTAAAAATTATTTATTGTATATTTAAATTTAACTAATTCCTTGGACTTGACTGTTGAATACCTAATCCTTTCCCTAATAATAAATACTTCTTTCATTCAAGGTTCTCTTCCCTTCTCCAGGAAATCTGCATGTATCAATTCGATCTCCAAAAGGCAATAAACTTGATCCTTACAACTACCACCTGATAAGTCTTCTACCAATTGTGTGCAAGATAATGAAATCAATTGTTGTACATCCTCCTTTCTAATCCATGAAAAAGTTTTATACCACGTCAAAAACAAGACTTTCTTAAAGGACGATCAACTTTGACCAACCCCCTCCATTGTATTAATAGTTGGACGAAATCCATTGACAATAAAAAGCCTATAGATATAATCTATCTAAATTTTTCGACAGTCCCAAAACGTCGACTACTCCATTCACTAGAACATCTAGGCATCCGCGGTAACCGAGTAACCTTAGCGATTCAATTTTTTGGAAACAAGTTCTATTTAAAAAGTCAAATTTTAAGTGGTATCCCACGAGGCTCCATATAATATTTTTTTATGCCAATGATACAGAAATATTTGACAGTCCCCTTTACAACTAACAGCCTCTAAATATAAACAAATTGCCTATGCCTCACATTGATAAAAATAATCAAATGGTACTTAATTTAAAACACTTTCTCAAAAATGCTACGTCTTATTCTAGAATGGGCAGGGATTGTGTGGTGTCCAGACTTGGTACGCGAGAATCCTTTTACTTGTTTATTTTTCAGCATCTGTCACTGACATTTTGCCTTAAAGTTACCTTTTGTAAAAGAAAACCTATCATTTGCAAATATTCATTTTATCGCATTTCTTGTTAATGGCTCATAATACAACAATACTCACTAGCTGACTGAACATGTCACATCAGTACTATACACAACAACTGTACTATACTGATTTTTTCTTATTTCCTGTAAAATATAATCATTTTTAAGAATTTTTATAAAAATGAATGTTTTTAATGGTTACTAAGTTATTAAATCATAATTTTAGGAATTCTTTTTAACCACTGTCTTCATATGAATCTGCAAACTCAAAGTCATATACCCAAACCGCAAAAATGTTAATTGTAGACTCAAAAATTAAGTAAAAACTAATGTGACGTCACCAAGTCACCCTTTAAAAATCGTACGTCAAGCACCTTGGGCAAGTCCCCCCTGGTCGTTGAGTCCTCACTTGACGTAAACGTGGAAGACGTATCTATTCCTGAATCCCTGTGAGAGTCCTGCGAACCCTGACGACTACCGTCGTGATGGTCGAAACGTACCGTCTTCTTTCTTCGCTCGGTGAAGCCTCTGTTATCTGCAGTTACGTCTTGCAGCGGCCTGTGTTGGTGCACCGGCGCTACTATGTAGTGGCTCAAAGGAGGCCACGTGCCATTGTTACCTAAACATTGTTTTAGTATGGAAGAGGATAGGTTTGCTATAAGATATTGAGTTTTAGAAATTTAGTACAGATCAAAACCAAAGTTGGTTCCTAAGAATTTATTGTTCATAAAAATATTACTCTTTCCTAGATTGGTCTCTATCTGTAGATGATGTAGGATCAGGTCTTTGAATACATCAATATTGATTTCAAAGGTTCTTTAATTCTAATATCCACATATTGGTCTGTATCGCCTATGTAGATATTAATACAGTAACAAGAAGAAAAATAAGTGGTAAGATCCTGTTAAGGATGAAACCAAATGAAAGGGAAGTCCAAGATGGGCGCGGATAGATCAAATTTAAAAGTGAGGAAAGGCTCAAGGTAAAGCAATATAAAAAAAGCTAAAAAAATATGCCCCAAGAGATTCGTATTCTTAAATTTGATGTCTAAAGAGACATACAGAAATGAAGTAGATGAAGAAAAAGGTGAAAGTAAGATAAATAGATAAATATCATTAAATTAATTTGGTGATTAGATAGCAGATCTGTCAGAATTATTATATATTATATGAATATGATTTTGAAGAACAAAATAATGACTAATTCTTCTCCAATCTGGGATTAGTAATATTTTCATTGTCATAATTTCTGTGGAAATCCAAATTGTGATCTATTTCATATTTTTCTAAATGTCAAATCTATTCTTCATAGCGAAGGTATCCCTACAATAAAAGTAAAAAAAAACGAATAAACACAGCAAATAATGTCCGTACCGTTTATGGCAAAAAACAATCGAAATCTGAGTAGCTCCATCCAAGACAAGTATATAAGTAATATGTATATAGAAAAAATGGACAAATGCAAGAATTAGATAAAAATTTGTGCGCAAGCTGCGTGTTGACACCTTCATGCTATATGTATATAGAAAAAGAAATAATAAAGAGAAACAATGAAATCACAACATCGAATCGATTGTTAGGAAAAATATCGCGTGCGAAGTATCGATTTGAAAATATCGAATAAGAAATATCGATTACTTTTGACAGGTATAGCGCCGCCATTTTTTCTTTGTCAATTTTTAAAAGAAAGTCAATACTCATTTTTGACCAAAACTACTTATATATTACATCTACAGTACTGTGACTGGAAAAAAGTTTGTCATTTAATCTCTCTTGTCAGGTAACAAAATGACTTTTTATGAATTTACTTTTTTCCCTGTTTCCCAGGAAAAAAGTGAATACTTTTTTCCCGGATATTTGTACACATAAAAAAAGGTAGATATTTTCGAATATTTTTTTAATATTAAATCGTTATTTTGCCCGTCACAGAAAAAATAGATTTAAATTTTTTTAAATAAGTAACAATTCTGTTAGTATATTTTTTTAGTTATTGAGATTAATTATAGATTAAAATGATTTTTTTTTTGTGTAGAATTGATAAATAATGGTATTTCTTTCTTTTGTCTAAGTATAAATAATTCGTTAATTTTAATAAAACTAAAAACTAATTTAATTGCGCGATTATTAAAACTATAATCCTGAATGTGGCGGTGGAGGTGAGGACACGGAGTCAGTCTTCCACGCGAGAGGGCCGGGTTCAAATATGGTCTAGGAACTAATTAAATTAAATTTTTTTTTCATGTTTATTTTATTTAATAAATTAGTAAATCTCATAAATTATTTTAAAATTAGTTATTTTGTCTTAATAACCTAAAATAGTTTTTTGAATTTGTAGATTCTTCGTTAGTGGGTCGTAAAAAATATACTGTACAACGCGAGTGTATTGTCCATATCCACTCTAATGCTGTCAAATGAAAGGAATGTTTCATATAATAATAATGTTTTGGTTATTTATTGACTTATTTACTTGAATTCAACATTTTGTTAAGAACTAACATGACCATTGTATTAGGCATTCCAAACAAAATGGCTGCCCGTGGGTAAGACAGGTTATATTATGGCAACCCTGTAGACCTGGTGAACTGACAGCGTCAATGATATAGAGAGTTAAATAGATTGATCATCTATCTTTCAAAATGAACATAAACTTATGACTTAAAGTAGAAAGGTAAATAATGCCATAATTTCATATCATAACCTGTCAAAACCCACTGGTAGCCATTCAGTTTGGAATGCCTAATATTGTTAACATGAATTGTCTTCAATTTTATTTGCCAGTATTTTTTTTGTAAGATTGAAAGAAAATGCCTATTTAAAATAATAACACAGCTGAAGTAAATCAAATTTATTATATATTATATATATTTTACAAGTGTTACCACCATTTATTTATATTTATGTAAATAATAATCATTCAATTCTTATCCACATTTTCCCTAATCGATTCAAAAGTTTAACAAATACAAATTTATAATCGATTTTTTTTATTCGATACTCTCCTATACGATCGATACATCGATCTCGATATTTCCACCCTCAATCTGTTTAAATCGAATACTATTCGATTGGCTGTAGCCGTTCCTCACCGCTAAAAACGTTTTAATTCGCTCATCTAGAATAGCCTGCCGACTCAAATTATCAGTTAATTTTTCTCTGCCTCGTATGCCTGGAAATTGCAAAATTGACGTCAAACTTGTTAAAGAAAAAAGATAGACAGTTTTTATAGGGAAGTTTTAAGATCATCGATTTATTGTAACAATTAGTAATCGGTATTTATAGAAAAGTACGAATAGATGATAAATTATTATTAAATCTGATAGTTCTATATTTATATTGGGTGTTTCAGATTTTATGTAACAGTCAGAACCGCCTCTAAAAATTTACCCATTAAAAACCATCACCAAACTATTTTTTTAATGACATTACAGTTTTGTGGTGTTAACAAGATGGTGCACTAATATCCACTCCTTTCAGAACTGGTGACTTCAGTCCTGCCATGAATGTTATTTCTAATTGCTTCTTTCGCAGTATTACTTATATCATTAGTTTTTAACTTCAATTCAATGTGCGATTGTCCTGGCTTTATTATTGCTCTTTCCTATTGGTTTTTCGTTTTACAGAGATGAAAATATTGGCACCAAATGTCCGTTATTTTCTTTCTTCCAAGGTTTTCTTGCTCTAACACGTTGAATATCCAATGAGATATTCAACAAGGTAGCTATTTTGGCATTTCTGTTTACTGTTGTAATAATTTATGACTTAACAACAGTAACTTACAAGCAAAAAACCAATAGATCTTAAAATCAAAGAAAATATCAGATTGGTACATCATTGTATTTATTGGTTTTGAAAACATTTTTAATTATACCGTCAATATGAATATCGATGATCGTAAACCTTCACCAAATGCACTTTTACCTTATTGTTTCACACATAAAACTTGTTTATATACAAAAACTCCATGACCTGCAAGAAACCTTCGACGCATTATCGGCCCACCTACTGGTCCTTGCGTCGCTCCAAAACGCCACGATCAAGTTTAACCCATTACTCAAACGCAAACAACAAATCAGATCGTTTTACTCACTTTCAATCGATCGTCCGACGTTATTTAGTCACTAAATATCTACAGGGGGAGAAGAAAAGTACATCTCTGCTTAAATTTAAACACACTAGAGTTATGGGAGCAACAACTTCAAGTTTCTAATCGCTAGTTCTAAGTTCTAAGTACGATCTATTGCTATCGCTTACCTTTTTCGCTATCTCTTTCGTCGCTACCGTATTCCGGAGTGGATTTTAGATCCTCTTCGGAACTGGAGTAGTTGTGAAGTTGGACTTGGGGCGGGGGGTGTTGTTGGTGCTTTTTCGTGGATCCGCTTCGCTTGTGTTTCTTATTAGAGCTAGCCATGGGTTGGACCCGTTGCTGTGAATGGTCCATTTGAATGGGTTCCGTTTCAGGTTCTGGGTACCTGGAAAGAGTATCATATTGTTACTAATAGTATTTATGCGGGAATAAGAGCTTCTAAGGTACTTATTTTGCCACAAAATATTTGTGAGAGTGCCAATTTAACTTCAGGCAAGGCAAGAATGTTTAACCTGGTAGCAGAGAGCTACGAATACCAGATCCCAGCAGTAGTATCAATCCAAAAAGCTATGATAACAGAAAAAGTTGTAGAATAAGGGTAAAAATCTCAATAAACAAAGAGTATGAAACCATCACCAACAACCAACACTTTGCCTAACTCTCCCTGGTAAACTACAACTTAAGTGAAGTAAATCTGGATATAGAGTCTTGAATCTCGAATTGAAGTAGATGAAGTTCAACCTCACTGTCTCATTGAGAAAAAATAGCACTCTATTTCAGACTCAGTTGATTTGCAGTTGAATTGTTTTTATGAAAAAAAGGGAAGTAAAAAGGAACAAATCATCTTAATTCTCTCAAAAATATTCAATCAACCTTGGAACTTTTTTTCAAACAGATTTAAGTCAAAGCCGTCCTTCCTATGATTAATCAGCTGATACAGGCACATGCATTTAAGGCTAATAAACTTACCAAAGATGGATCAAAACATCAATTCATAGGATCGAAATCATTATAAGAAATAATCAAAAGCTCTAATAAACAGACAGCGAGTACAAAACACCAAACAAATAAAAGCAGAAACAAAATCAATGGAGATCCAATCCAAATATAAGTATGGACTGAGGTACTGAAGTACTGACTATTTAGAAATCGAACCTAAATATACAGTAAAGCAGGTTCAGAGGCATCATGCGCGGTGGCGATCATCGTTGTCATTCACACGTGAGCGAGATGGCGCTACATGTATACTAGTTCTCTTGATCGACGTTTCTGACATTTTATGTGATCATTGTTTTTTATACAAGAATTTAACCAATGCTAAATGGCACCACCTGTCACTTCATCTACAATCGCTACATGATACCACCTGTCATTATACATCATCTACTCGCAGGTAGATTGATGCTGTCATGTGTCACTTCATATATTCACCGCATGGAGCTAGAAGGTAGGGAGACGCTCTAACATAGAGTTTATTAGGTAGGGATACACTATAAGCATCTTTTTTAAACATTCAAAACGATATCACTGGACTTAAGTAGACTCAATATGGCCGATTCGACAGATACGGGCTATTTTGAATGCAACCCAAACATTCATTTTCTTTTTTTTTAGGAAACGTAAGTTATATTTATTAATTGTTTAAAAACGGATGATAAAGTTTATAACAACAAAATTTCAGTAATTAGTTATTGATAAAATAAGGAATAAAAAACGTGGAATATTTTATGTTACACGGTATTTTATAAAATAATTACAAAGTCTATAAATTTCATTTGATACATTATGGTTTAACTATTAAGTTAGATCGTAATTGATCTAACCTAAAATAATCAATTTTTAAAGAGGTAAATAATAATAGAAAATATAATGGCAAAATAACAAATAATATAAAAATTATGATTATATTGATCACTAAACACTACAATTTTATTGTTGTAATGTCTTATGCTATCACATTTTTTTATTTTATTTTTAATAGGGTAAGACATCTTAATGTTTTTATATTTGTTAGCTGCAGCTTTAATTAATAGTACTCTATTATGGTTATACAAGGGATGCTGAACAAAACTGTGCAATTTGCACAGGGATGACACTAAAGACAATACACATTCTACTGAAATAAGGTGGATAATTTAAGTGAACCCATCTTAGACCATATGACGTATCCTTACCTTCTACCTCTATGATTCACCGTAATATGATAATGGCATAAACAAGGGTATAAGAAAAGTTGCAGCTATCTTCTTTATTATTAGTTTGATTCGAATGAGACGTAACAGCGTTAAATGTTATATAAACGTAATACATGAAAAAAGCAGGATAATGCAACAAAAACAAGAGGCGGTAATAACCTGCCTCCATTACATCTTTACTTGTTTATAATGGACAAAGACAAAGTTAAAATAGAGTAATATAAGAATTTTTACTAAACGAAGAAGTAAGACAAAGAAAGTATACATATATCTCGAACATACCTCCTTGGTACAAGATGCGGGTGCGTTCTCATCAGTCCTTCCAACTCTCCTTGATAGAACCTCGGGTCTTCCTCGTTGAACTGCTGGTACCGTTCGCAAGAGGGCGCCCGAGGTTCCTGCTCCGAGTACTGCCTCCGTAACACGCTGCCTGACCTCTGGAGAGGTAGGTTCTCCTTTTCGGCGGCCGAGTGCGCTCTCTCCAGTTTCGGCCGCTTATCGGATGGCGCTTGTTGTGTTTGGGGGATGTCCAGCTCGGCGTTAGGACTGCCGAACATCCATTGACCCGTTTTGCTCAGCAGTTCTTGTTTTTTTCGACAGAGGATGCATATCCAGACCGTCTGAAATAAAAAAAAAAATACAAAATTAGTAATTAGTAATTTAACACCATTACACATTGGGCAACCAAAATTACTCATGTTGTAGTGTTGCCGTCTCTATTTCTGATTTTAGATGAAATAGAAAGAATACTTTTATAGGTTATGATATATTAATGTTTATAGGCACTTAATTTTAGAAGCGTCATTTGATTAGTTCTGTTTTGTTTTGGTTTGTTTTTATTCTTTGTTTACTTTCTAATTTGGGTAGAAAAATGTTTATTTTTCGTTTCTTATGTACTTGTTTTTTTTTTTTTATTTACTACACTGCAAATTATAATTATTTCCCCTGTATTAAAATCTACTGTTCAGATATACGGTTTTTTTTTTCACCCATACTGTTCCAACAAATGTTCATCTGGCAACACTGCCTAGATCAAAAGAAATTTCCAACTACCAATTCTATAAAATATCGACTAATTACCTCGAAATACGAGCGATGTCTGAGGACAGTGAGGACTGAGTGCGACAGGCAGCAAACTTTAGATCGGTCTCGGGGCAGCCGAGACCGATCTAAAGTGTCGTCGACTTCTGTCTCTCGGACGTGTCGCGCTTTGCGAAATGTATTTCATATAATTGCATGTGTTCAGACGTGAAGAGACCGTTCTCGGTCGCCTTTGCCGTCGCCTCTGTTGTCGTCTATTGTCTGTTGCGCCTATCGAAATGGTACCTTTAAGGTACCATTTGGCAACGCGCGACAAGCGACGCGAGACCGAGACAGAAGCAAGGCGCCATACTAAATCTGATGTCGTTGGTCGCTTCTACCGAAATGTGTTTCATAATTACATGTGTTCAGACGTGAAGAGACCGTTTAGTGTCTTCCTTGCTGTCGCGGCGCGTTTTAAAGTCGGTCTCTGCCTCGGTTTGCGAAATGGTAGCTTTATAGTGTAAAAATATAATCAATAACATGCTGTTGCTAGAAGAGATTCGTAGATCAAAGTAAGGACGTTGATTAAGTCATGTATAGACAAGTTGCGTCACCCTATGTTTTACCTCGCAAAAAACTAAAAACAAGGTACGGAGTGGCATTTCACGTGTTCATTGAGTGGGCTACTCGTAAGGTAATAAGTAGGTGTAGCAAAGATGCTTTGGAATCAAGTTGTTCTATTTAGTTTTATAGCATACAGTTTCACAACTGCATGATATTGACAGAATTTAGTAGTGAACAAACACAAATATCTTTTGAGATTTTTCATTTTTATAACAACTTGTAGACCCAAAGATACTTGAATAAATTGCTGTAATAAACCAATTTCATTTCTCGAGAAAATAATATAAAAATATTCAATTCCAGACTACAAAATTAAGTAAGCAGCAAAACAGTATGGTACCTCAAGTAAATATTAAAAAAAAAAGAAAAAGTTCAACTAACAGAAAAAAAAATGTAACCTTTTATTTTACATTCGTAGATCGTATGATTCATACGTTTTACGAAAGAAAGTGTTAAATATCATTTTGTGATACGTATGTTTTAATAAGTTGGCTTTATAAACAAAAGTGAGTTTGTTGTCCAAGCTTCAATTTAACATTCAAGCCGTCTAAATGCAAACCCCACCAAGTGCTATGTTTTCTAATTGCAGATATTCTGCAGTCTTTACCCAAATACCCAACTTTCAAACATAAATCCGGAAGTATTAAATGTAAAACTTTATGTATGGCAAAAACATATTTGTATTTCGTGCAAAAGATGCCTATAATTTTGCACTAAATACAAATCTAAGCTACGTGCACACACCCGTTAACCACTTTTGGCTCTTCTAATGTTATCTTAAAATTTTGACTTTCTGCTCGGACACGTCGATTTTGTTTTAAGGACAGCGTCTCCTAGGAATTTCTGAACAAAATTATGTCAATTTAGATTCAATCAAGGAGGTGCTGTTACCTACCGACTAGAGATTGAATTAGTGCAAATTATTACAGAAATCTTTAAGTAACTATAAATATCGACCGACTAGCTATTAGGGGATATTGTATTATAAACCGGTTTTTAGTAGACTGAGTTCGAAGAATCATAATAATAGTCCTGAACATAAAATCTATTTTTCAATAATTGCCGGGATTTCACCAAATAAAAAAAAAATTATTTCGCGATTGTGAAAACGGTCCAATCGTTTTATATGCCATTTATAATATTATAAAAATGTTAACTCTAGGACTCATTTTGGAGTATGAGCATACTTTATTTCAATACTTTTATTGTACTGTTTTATAAAGTATTACCTACCTATTACATTTTATTTTTATCGAAAATTGACTTTGTTTCCTGGATCAAAGTAAAGAATGTAGATGCAGATGGTAACAACAAAAATGATATCTTGCCTCACATTAAATATAAATATTTCCTAAAACAAATAATTTGGTTTATATACGAGTAGTAATACGAGGGATGTTTATAATTTCAAGTCACGAATATAGAGTCGTTTCAAAATATATTGCCACAATAATTGCGTCACATTGAGTCGGAGTGAAACACTTGACGTGTCGCAATTCGCAATATATTTTAAAACTATTCTACCTAATTAATAAATTGTGATTTTGAAGTATCGAATGAAAACTATATTCTCATTAGTTAAAGATGGAAGTTTTTTGTCATTTGAATGTTCAAGAATATTAATTGTGATTAATTGGTTAAACACCGAAGTTATCTGTTATCTGATGTTGGTACTAACCAAATGTTTTTGGGTAATTTTGACTGTCATTTCCTGGAATTTCCAGGCCCGCATAAATATTTATCCTATTAAAGTACAAAAACCCTACAATAGATATTATGAGTAGGTATTTAACATTCATTTATCTTATCTTATCAACTGATCTGTATTATTTTACTGGATAGGATATAGGCTATATTTAACATACTAAAAAATCGTTCCACCAAGGAGACCGGAAGTACAACAATGCTGGCCGATTTGGGCAAATTATGGTGGGTTCACAGAACTGAAATTTGGGATAATTTGACATATCTAACCTATAATTTGATTAGTTTTTCTTCTTATTCTTCTTCTATTCCTTTTGCGGGCGATGTCCTTCGGGAAATTTCACCCATGATTTGATTTTTTATGAAAGAAAATATAAAAATGGAAACGTGAAGCATATTGTGTCTTCAGGAATGAACGTTTATTGTTTATTTCATACTCTTTTTACTTTGTTTCACAATAAAAACATCTCATCGTAGCTTGTTGACACAATCAAATGACAAATGTGATGACAACCCGGACAACACACCAAATCCCAGAGATATCCACAGAATATCTTTTGTGGATATCCAATATATCCACAGGATATCAGAAATATTCCGTGGATCTAATATGGATATCCAAATGTCCGTCTATATCCAGAATATAGAAGATATCCTATGGATATTTAGCAAAATATCTAATTAGTATCTTCCAGACAATACAAGAAATCCCAGAGATAACCACAGAATATATTTTGTGGATATCCAACCAAATGTCCGTCTATATCCCAGGATATAGAATTCAGATATTCAGCAAAATATTTTATAGATATCTTTAATAGACATTCATAAGTAACCAAATGATTATTGAATAACGTCGAAAGAAAATAAGAGATAAAAATATTTCCAACAATCTGCCTTTGAGTTTGCCCACTAAGGAAAAAGTCATCCTTATTAGGACCCTTCAGCAATAAATTGAAATTCTCGACTCCAGTCTCTAATAGAGTCTTAATGCGAATAAATATTCGATCAACTCAATTATGGCGGGTTGAGCATGAGTAGATACGAAAGTGGTATCGCCATCTATACTTTGGAAGCGAAATCAAAAATTACATCTAGTAGATATCCACGATGGTTTGCGTCCGCGCTAAGACTTTGATATATGTGGATGTCCATGGGATATTGAATACACCTTAAAAAAATTAATTTTAAATATCTGAACGGTACTATTAGCCACAATGGCGAGCACAATGGCGTAATTTTTTAATAATTTGCTATATAATTACTATTATTTATGGACATTTGCATGTCTATAAATTACATTTCATGGATATAAAATAAATATCTACCATGGACTGGACATTCAGTGGATATTGGGATGTTCAGTAGATATCCAAAGGATTTGGTGTGCTGTCTGGGAAATGGAAATAGAGGTTACGTTAAATAACATCCGGTCCGCCATATTATTTGCCCAAATCGGCCAATTTTTCGGAACGTTTTTTAGGGGGCTATATCCTATCCAGTCAAATAATACAGATCAGTGATCTTATCTTATCTTAGGTAGTTATTTCCCTGATTGTCAAAAACACATTACCGTATATCTGTGCCAATATGACGTCACGACTTTTAATATACTTAATGAAGGCTGGGGGAAGGAGTTAAGAGTCTATAAATTTACAAACAAGCTTACGGGTATTTAGTTTTCAAAATTACATTACACGTTTCTGAAGTGTTTTATTGTGCTGTTTGTTTTTAATAAGTGTTATTTTCTTTAATAGAAAATTTATTTATTTGTGCCAAGTGTCCTAGTGAGTTTCATTGTACATTTTAATCAGTTTTATTTTTGGATAAATTGACATCGACTTCCTGCATTAAAGGTAGGTAGTATTTTTTTTCTATCACTCTCGAGTTCGTCATTGAATAAAAAAATTAAACGCTATAATTTTAACATTCAAATATTTGCAATTAAAAAATAATATTACGTATTAAATTGACAATAAAAAAACTTGTTATTTAATAATAATGTTCCATTATTCTGAATATATTTTTTCTACGATCAATATCCAAAGTAGGTAGGCTTTTGCACATTAAAATCTAAATAAAAAGTTGACGTTTTCTGCGAATTGTCATAATTTGACATTATTGGCGCACATTACCTAATATTCAAACCCATTTCCATGCTTAAAAATAGAAGATGGTGACATTCATTTAAAAGAAAACCATAACTACTTTTACCAGGTGAAAAATTTCAATATGTTAAAATAATTCATGATTTTTAAGAAATGTGCTAGAAATGATACTACAATATTAATATTCTTTTTATGTTTGATTTTCTAATAATGATTTTATATACTTTTAGATTCAAGGACAGCTAGGTATAGCTCAAAGAAAATTGTGCTACTTTGTAGTATATACTGGAGATGAAAATCCACTATTTGTTGAAAAAATTAATTTTCAACCCATTTTTTTTTTTTCAAAATATGGTTGAAAAATTAGAAAAATTTTACTCGGAATATATGGCACCTGAGATAATTTTAAATAGAAGAGGACGAGGATTAAAATGTCTGGATACCCCATATAATGAAAATTAAAGTGCAAAGATTAGCAAATTTATAAAAATAATAATTTAATGGACTTTAATGATACAAGTACTTGAAATAATGGTTTTTTTGCACATAAGCATGTTCATACGTAATTTGCAATTGGTAATCAATAATCACAGATGGAAAAGTATATACGTCAACGATACGTTCTCTTATTTTTGATTTATTTTAACAGGTATAATATATGGTATGTTACTTATAGTATAGATTTTTTTATTTCTTGACCTAATTTATTTGTTACGTCTTCAGCAATTGTCGCTTTCAGTTGACATAAACGAAATTGATAAAAAGTGTTTTTCGCATTTTATTTTGACTGTTTCTCTTACTTTCGAATAGAAACTGAGCTTTGTAAACTTAAAATGACGGATACGTCAAACTAAAACTGACGGTAAAATGAAACATTGAGTATCGTTAAATGCAACTTTTGAACTAGTTTCAAAAATAGCATTAAAATGATATCATTCACAATGTACTAATTTCCTATACTTTTAGTTGATAAATAACCGATAATCATACATCATATAACAAATAGGCGCGTGTCAAAAGGTCACCGGCGAAAAAAGAGTGCCGATGAAAAAAGGTCGTTTCCAATTGTATAATATAAACAGTATCAAAGGCAGTATTATCATCTCGTATATCCCCCGTAAACACACATAATATAAACGGAAATAATCAAATACTAGTCAAAATATTATCGATCGGAGCACCATCTTTATTACATTACATGAAGTAATTATTGATTATTCGGGGTTTATTTAGAGTTAAATTAGACGCCATTTTTGGTCCAAATTCGTTTTGACATGTTTTTTCAAAGAAAGTGACTTATAAATTTCAAATCTACACTTTTTGAAAAATATACAATATATAAATATTCTGAGTGTACCAAATTCCAAGTAAAGGTTGAACTTAGGTCGTATTACATTTTTTTTTTATTATTTGTTTGACATCGAGGTTAAAATAAATCTACACGGCACCTTTGAGATGAAATAAAAGGGGGTTATTTTACATGATTGGTTTTTATTGAAAATAATAAATTTATTAATTTTCAATAGTAAGGTGACCTAAGTTAGACCTTTATTTTTAATTTGGCCAAAAATTAGATTTTTAAACACTACATATTCGGAAAACTGTCGATTTAACTTTTGGTCTACACATACACTTTTAATACACAGGGATACCCCGTCCTTAAAGAAACTCACTTTTCTTATTTCTTATTTTGTTTTTTTTATATTTATAAAAACATATGAATGGTATGTTATGTTAGGAAAGGGGTGCTAATACGCTGCGACCTAAAAGATCTATTGTGTCCCCTTCTGTCGCTAATGCAGCAAGGAAATGTCTTGATGCCTAAAACAACCCTTCCAATCCTATCTTCTCAAAATAGTGTAGGATTTGAAGTAGCTCTAAGTTAGGCAAATCTCCCTCTTCTATTTGATATGCTCCTAGGTATAGTGTCCTTGGATTCTGGAGTGCTACACATCCAGTCAGAACGTAAATGAAGGTTTGGTCCTTCTCACCGAATCTGCATTCACTATCTTCTACTACTCTCAGTTTACTAAGGTATCCTTTATCGGTTCTTCTACTGCCCAATTCTTTTTTAATATTTCCTAATATTGTTTCACTGCTGATACCGCAGAACGGCTCAGGACCCACAAAGGGTGTTTGAGCCTCTTTCCTTGCGAGACTATCTGCATTCTAGTTACCCTTTACCCGTTATGTACCGGGACCCAAGTCAGAGTATCCGTATTTTTCTAGCCTAGCTAATTCAGTTTTTCTAGGCATCTCCAAACCATTTTTGAGATGATTACCTAAAAGCTCAGTGCTTTGATGGCTGCTTGGCTATGGGACATGATACACTTCTCAATGGCGTGAATTTCCGCCTGAAAGATGCTTGGGCGTTTTCCCAAACTTTCAGAGTGCTTGGTTCTAGGCCTATACATCCCTATTTCAGTTCCTTTTATCGGTTTGGAACCATTCGAAAGCCATTGAATAGCATGCTCTTCGACTGCAAACATTCTTGGCTCCATTCATTATTACAGCCCAGCTCTGTGGTTTTGAAGTTTTTTACAAAACTGTACTTCTTTTTCATTTCATACTGGGGCATATTCCAAGTATCTCCGGTCCTGCAGCTATACTCTGTTTTTAAACTAGGAGGAGTGAATTAAAAAGACGCATTTACACAGGCAAAAATAACTATCTTTATAGATTCGTTACTAAGAGCATGTTCCGAAATATAGTCGTGTTCAAAATTTATGTAATAGTTGTTATTATCGGACCTAGTCAGCGAACGGCCAATGAGGTGCTAAGGAACAAATACATGTCATAGGAGTCGATGTTTTCATTGGTTCCAGACAACGGTCGTAAATTTCACATTATTGTGATCTGAAAAGGGTCCAAAATGAACTATCACTGTCAAATAAAATTTTGATTTGTTGACGTTATCAGAAATATGTTTTTCTTGCTTTTGAAATCGACTTTTTGAGGATTATTTTTTTTAAATGGATATTGAATATTTATGAAAATTGTTAAAAGAATATGAAGATGCAGGTTAGTATAAAACAAAACTAGGATCGTTTACATTTGCAATGAGATATTTGTTGTAGGTATAAAATTACAAGGTAATCAGTGAATGGAAAGTGGATCACACAGTGACTGGAATTTCTCCTATGAGTAATATGGACATTTTAGCTTATTTAGTGTTAATCCATAGTTAAAGGGCATATGAAAGCAATCAAGTTGTAATTTTTACCTATAATGTTAGCTCATTATCTAATGTATTAGATGCTGTTTTAAATGTAAATTATCCATTTTCAAATTTGTATATGGTTTTATTATTTTATAATAAATAAAATTTACTTGAATATTTAGTTACTTTTTTAATCATTTTGGTGAGAACTTTATCAATTTTTAGTTTTAAAAAATCAGTAATAAAGTTGTTAGTTGTTTTCTGGAATACTTCGGAATTCATCTCTTCATGGTAATCTCTCGTCTTTTTGCCTTTAAAACCAATAATGTATTTTTTCTACACCCGTATTATAATAATGCACTTATATGCCCATAATCCGTTTCATAATGATACCCATTATGATACAGATTTTTCATTACGATACAGATTTTTAATCAATAGAAACCTACAATTTTTCAATCAAGCATGCTGTTTGACGTTTGTCCTAGGTTCCTATGTAATTATTTTAGTTGTCAAAACGTATTAAATTTTCGTAGGTAGCTAAACTTCGATAATTATAATATTAAAATGTCTGATATTAGCGATATAGAATCCTCCACACATATCGGAGAAAGCAGAAAATACAGTACAAAATATTTTACCGCAAAAATCTAGGGAAATACCAATACCTGAAGTAATACCATTAATTATAATTTTGTAGAATTTTTTATAGAAATACGAGTAATTACTGTTATTGTGTTCAATACCAATATAAATATAATATTTATAGGTCTTGATTATTTATCGGGTGTAGAAAAAATAGCGTATGCAACTCTCATGTAATGGTTATTAAAACACTCGCATAAACCATACGAAACTCGCCTTTGGCTCGTTTCGTATCCCGGTTAATGCTCGTGTATTAATAACCATCATTACATGATCGTTGCATAATATACTAATTCTACAAAATCCTCTTCAGAATTAGCATGTAAAATAGTAAGTCGTCTTTCCTTTCTTATGGGGCTTTTCAGGAATTGCTACCCGATGAAGAAGGATCCATAATCGTAAAAATTCAATACAATTGCTTACTGAAGTTCTTAAAAGAACTATTATTTACGAAATAAAGTAAAAAACTATGTAATAATGATGAGATATCAAAATATAAAATGTCAGAACTGTCAACAATAACAATTAGCTGATGTTAAGTCTATAGAATTGCCAACTTAAATTCAAATCGCTCCTCCTAGTTTAAAAATAGACTTTAGTCTGATTACTCTAATCCTGATCATTCTGTATCGTGTTTTTTTTGTCACATTCTCTATCATTAAATGTACAGGAGTGAGGTTTAAGATCACCTAAATTGCGACTGTAGGACAGGTTCTAATTGAACCGGTTATGCAAACACAAGTTAGTCTTTGTGCTTTTGAGATAGTAGTTAAACTAGTTCTGTTACTCCAGGCTAAAGCCCCGTAAGTGATGATTGGTCTCACTATTGCTGTATGCATCCATCGCGGTGTGTTTGTGTCACGTCCTCATATTTTAGCCACAATGTTTCTGCATATCATTAGGGCTTTTGTGGCATTCTCATGTATTTTCAAGAGAAGTTTTTTGTCCCGGGTTAGGCCTAGATATTTGACTATTTCATTCTATATCTAACCCATCAAATTTAACGGTTTTGAGATTGAGTTTTTTTTTCATTCTACTAGTTTTCGTGTGGTTTATACCTCACGGTACCATCTTTAGTCCTCTTTCGACTATATTAAACAAGATGTTTCCAAACTTGCATCTAGCAAATATGACTATGTCGTCGGCATAACCTTAACAAGGTATACCGAGGTTAGTCAATCTGCATAGAAGTTCGACTACGGTTAGGCTCCACATTAATGAAGATAGAACTCCTTCTTGTGGACATCCTTTGGTTGTGGAAATGGAGATGGTGTCCTGCCCTATCTGTGTTTCTACAGTTCTCGTAGATAGCCGCTGAGCCACCCATCTGGATGTAGTGCTATCTACTCCTCTTTATGCAAGTGATCTTTTAACGTGTGGCGTGTTGTCAAGGAAGGCACACACAACCGTTTCTTTGTTTGTCAGTACATCCTGGATTACGTTAGTTAGCTGTACCAGGGCAGCCTAAAGAAAGTGATTCAAGATGTATATCGTTTTTTAATAAAAATTATTTCTTTGGGCATGTTACCTAACAGAAATATGCAGTTAGGTAACATGCTGAACCTTCTTCAGGCTCAAGGTTTAATTAAAACCAAAACGTCAGCTATGGGATAGAAAGTGTTTTTTACTTTCCTATCTGTATACAGATATAAGGAAAGTATAGGAATCATGATTTTTTTCGACCTCGAGTTTTCGACGGATTTTTACGTTTTGAGGTCCCCTGAATCCGTTTTGACTATTTTCGCGATGATGTCTGTGTGTGTGTGTGTGTGTGTGTGTGTGTGTGTGTGTGTGTGTGTGTGTGTGTGTGTGTGTGTGTGTGTGTGTGTGTGTGTGTGTGTGTGTGTGTGTGTGTGTGTGTGTGTGTGTGTGTGTGTGTGTGTGTGTGTGTGTGTGTGTGTGTGTGTGTGTGTGTGTGTGTGTGTGTGTGTGTGTGTGTGTGTGTGTGTGTGTGTGTGTGTGTGTGTGTGTGTGTGTGTGTGTGTGTGTGTGTGTGTGTGTGTGTGTGTGTGTGTGTGTGTGTGTGTGTGTGTGTGTGTGTGTGTGTGTGTGTGTGTGTGTGTGTGTGTGTGTGTGTGTGTGTGTGTGTGTGTGTGTGTGTGTGTGTGTGTGTGTGTGTGTGTGTGTGTGTGTGTGTGTGTGTGTGTGTGTGTGTGTGTGTGTGTGTGTGTGTGTGTGTGTGTGTGTGTGTGTGTGTGTGTGTGTGTGTGTGTGTGTGTGTGTGTGTGTGTGTGTGTGTGTGTGTGTGTGTGTGTGTGTGTGTGTGTGTGTGTGTGTGTGTGTGTGTGTGTGTGTGTGTGTGTGTGTGTGTGTGTGTGTGTGTGTGTGTGTGTGTGTGTGTGTGTGTGTGTGTGTGTGTGTGTGTGTGTGTGTGTGTGTGTGTGTGTGTGTGTGTGTGTGTGTGTGTGTGTGTGTGTGTGTGTGTGTGTGTGTGTGTGTGTGTGTGTGTGTGTGTGTGTGTGTGTGTGTGTGTGTGTGTGTGTGTGTGTGTGTGTGTGTGTGTGTGTGTGTGTGTGTGTGTGTGTGTGTGTGTGTGTGTGTGTGTGTGTGTGTGTGTGTGTGTGTGTGTGTGTGTGTGTGTGTGTGTGTGTGTGTGTGTGTGTGTGTATGTGTGTGTGTGTGTGTGTGTGTGTGTGTGTGTGTGTGTGTGTGTGTGTGTGTGTGTGTGTGTGTGTGTGTGTGTGTGTGTGTGTGTGTGTGTGTGTGTGTGTGTGTGTGTGTGTGTGTGTGTGTGTGTGTGTGTGTGTGTGTGTGTGTGTGTCTGTATAACGCATAACTCATGAACCGATACACAGAAAAACACCAAATTTTAAACTTAAGCTTTGTTTCAGCGTCCAATGAGCTGATTAGATTTTGGGCAGAGTCGGAACATCTGGGGGGGTACTTTATAGGTGGTCATTTTTATATTTTATGGAATATATCTGTTATTTACGTTTGGAGAAGAAAATTCTTCAAATAAAAGTTACTTCTAATATAATTATCTATAATTTTTATTTAATGCAAAATTTTCCTAAAATGGTCCGTATTCGAGAAATTTGACAAAATGTAAAAAAAATAATTTTTTATAAAAATTGTTCAAATAAAAGTTGTTTGTAATATAATTCTCTTTAATTTTTATTCTATACATAATTTCTCTAAAATGGACCGTATTCGAGATATTTGAGAAAATGTGTAAATTTTGAATTTTGAAGAAAACTCAAAAACGGATAAAGAAAAAAACATTAAATTTTAAACTTAAGGTTTATTTCGGCCTGACGTGAAATTAGATTTTGGAACAGTCGGAACATCTGGGGGGGTACTTTATGGGAGGCCACTTTTATATTTTATGGAATATATCTGTTATTAATGTTTGGAGAAAAAAATTGTTCAAATAAAAGTTACTTCTAATATTATTATCTATAATTTTTGTTTTATGTAAAAATTTCCTGAAATGGTCCGTATTCGAGAAATTTGACAAAATGTGCAAAATTCTGATTTTTATGAAAGTTTTTGAAATAAAAGTTGTTTGCGATATCGATCTCTATAAGTTTTGTTTATACATGATTTTTATAAAATGGACCGTAATGAAAAAATTGTAGGAAATTTAAATTTTTCAGTATTTTCGTTTTCCATGAATATCTATAGAAAAATGTTTCGAGGTAGATGTATGTGGACAATGTATATATTTAGTTTATCCTCTAAACATTTATAGAGATGCTGCAATAGGTTGTACAAAATAACCGGAAAAAGCCTATAATAACTAGATAGGAAAGTCATGTGTTGGACACATCAGATTTTTTAACAATTTTCCCTAAACAAAGCCAACAAAATCTCGCCTTGAAACATTCGAAAAATATTCGAAAACCTTTGTGTCTCGTTTAAAACACAATTATTTATAACGAAACATTTTCTTAATTGTTTTTAGAATATCTGATGGTTGTAAAAGATTAACGGGTGCTCATTAAAAAAGAAAGAAGGTCGAAAAGCAAGTGCAAATTCAAAAACAGTCTGATTTAAAATTCTGCCCTTTCGTGATTCATTTTTTTTTCTTCGTTTAAATGACTCTACAATCTTCTAATAACCACTAGAGTGGCTATTAGAGGTAGGTGTATGTAAGAAATAGCCAATCTCTAATCATTTCAAAAGTCCTTTGGCAATGCTACATGTGCAGAGATGTTTTACTCAGCATACATTTTACTTTTTTTCTAGTAGGTGAGAACTTTGTGCGACCATTAAAGCTGTCGAGACATTCATCTACTTACTTAATGAACAAAAGTAGCTGTAACAATGGATCTCTGTTCCAATTCACCTAAAATAATTATAGCCATTTTGTAATATATTATTAAACACAAACATTATACAGTGGTTTTCTTAATAATTGGAAATTACTTACCTCTAGAAAGAAAAGTGCACAAAAACGCGAGTTTGGTTCCAGAAATTGCTTCATGCAAAAAATAATATGCGAAAATAAACATTCCCTCCCCCCCCCCCCCAAGAAAATTAATTAAACAACAAAATCAGACTCAAAGAAATAAACGGTGGCCAAATTAAATTAATTTAATAAAATGCACAGGTTCATAACATTTATAACATTGTTAGTTGTCAGTTCTAATCTATACGTCGACGTCAAAAAACCAGCAACATCAGCGACCTCTAAGATTGGTGTTAGTTTTATTGGAGAGAGATAAATATATGTAAAGATCAATGTAAAAGAGAAAGAAAGTCATATATGTAATTTAAATGGACCACCGAACAAATTTTCCTATTAAGTTACACGTCTCTGTTGTCTCTGATATTATCTTTAATTATTTTGGAGTACTCATTCCAATCCGCCTTTTAATGTCTCCATTTAGGTAAAGAATTGCATTGAGGGCTTGCTTCCATATTGAAATTAGTAATTATTATGGGAAAGTGATCACTGTTGTACAAGTCGTCAAAAACATTCCATTTTAAGTATTCGATTATATTACTGCTGCATAGGGATAAGTCTATTGCACTGAAATTCCCTGTACCAGAGTCGAATTTTGTGCACCTGCCATCATTGAGGAGACCAATGTTGTGGGAATTTATTGTGTCTAAAAGAATGCGCCCTCTTCTTTTTTTGGATTCCCATGCCAAATAGTGACCGTTGAAATCTCTTACGAGAATAAATGGCTGAGGTAGCTGATTAATTAATTTTTCTAGATCATTTTTTCTTAAACTATAATCTATAACTATAATTTGTTTTCCTATCTTTTTAATATATGCATTTTATAATTATATACTAGATTTGCTTTTTTTTTCAATTCAATTTCAATTAAGTGCCATAATCATAAATCAACAAATTTGTAATTTTAGCAAATCAAAACTTCAACATTTTTAATACCAATTTTTTCTCACGTTTTATTTTACTGCTAAGCGTGTGAAAGGTTTAGGTTATCTGTTTTTATTTTTGTTTTAATAAAGGAGCAGCATTTTACCTTTTTTTCCGGGGCGGCGAAACTGTTATCGCCGGCCCTGACATTATTTAAATAATATAAAGAAAATAAATTAGCATAATAGGGGTAAATGAAAGAAGAGATTATATTAGAAAAATAGTTTTTAAATAATTAACTATTTAATTAGATTCATTTACATATTTATTGAAAAATAATTATTTTGGGTAGGTAATTAGACAGTTAAATTCGTTTAAGTTTAAAATAAAATGATCACCATTAATAATTTTAGTTTTTTGCAAAAATCAATATGAAAACGCATACGATATTTAGAATAGAATTTTATAACCGAGAATAATTCGGTACTCCTACGCATATCGGGCGGTTGAAAGAAAACCAGACAATATTTTTTTTGCTAAAATATTCAATTCATATTAGATAAAAATTTATTCTAATCTAATCTATATACGTCAGATTCATAGATAAATTTAGGTAATTTTTTCATTCACAAAAAATATACTCGAGTGACGCGTGATCTCGAACACTTGTATTTATACGATATTTTATATCTATCTATCGGCAAATTTGCACTTTATGACGCACGCCGCGAAAGAGTAATAATTGTTTTTCGGAAAAACGATTAAACCGATGCGTTTTTCTTCTCAATCCTCGTCGTCCTGCATTAATTGCGTAGGTCGAAAAAGAATTTATTTTCGAATCTGATATCGACTGGCCATTTAATATACCTAGCTACTTACAGATGTAATTTTAGTTCAATTTTATCCTATTATTGCGTCATCGCAAAACTCTATTTACGCACGATGTCAATATTTGTCTGTCATTTGTTATCAAATCTATTTTATTACACAATAATTTGTTTTATGAAATTTACAACATTGAAGAAAGTTGTGCAATAAATACTAAATCATCGATTTCTGTTCGCAAAGTTGGTAATTAGATATTCCAACGTTCTGTCAAAACAATTCAATATGGGCGAATATCATAGCTCTCAGAAAATCTAAATACCGCATCGTGAAAAAATGTTGACCCCCAATACGTTGCGTTGGGCGCCATTATGGGTAAATTTTAAGTTGGCACTACTGACAAGACAGAATAGGCGTAAGTTTAGTAATAACCACAAAGCACGTATCATCTAGAGACACCACGCCAATGTTAGACTTTTAAACCAAATTAGCGCCACCTTGTGTTTGGAGCAAGAACTAAAATGACAATTGACAGATGGCGGTAAATTCAAATTGTAATTTTTTTGTAGTAGGTAGTAGTTCTAAATTAAATTTAAAATGATTTCCACATAAATTATTTTATAAAATAAAGTATGGAATTAGTACGAAACTTTTATTTTACAAAATAATTTAGATCGATATGCCAAATTTAAGGAATTAATTTGTTATAATAGGTCTAATTTGGAAAGTTGATTTTGCATATTATTATTAAATAAATGTCAGATATATCAATAAATAATAAATAGAACATTATTAAAATATTTTTATTAATAACTTAAATAAATATTATTAGAACAAAATAAATACAAATAATAATACTTATTTAACGAATACTTACTTATTGGAGCAAATAGGTATACAATCTCAAATCTTTAAAATATCAATATATTTAAACGTGAAGTAGACACTAGGATATCATTTTATTAACACTAAGTTATATTTTATAAATGTCTTTTTACCTGCGGATAAATGTAATATAGGTGTTGGAATAAAAGGTGAATCCTTTTAACTATTCATTCACATTCACATTCACTGATAAATATTTTCCTTCCAAATACTCTCTCTTATGTGAAAAATGATTTAGGAGTCTAGTCCAGTGATAACTTGATTATGAATTAGTTGTACCCGTTTGTCTTTTTATGATGCATGGTAAAACAATGAAGTTTTTGTCGAAGATAACCAAGAAGAAACTATAAACAGATACCAAAAGCCAAAGCCAACAAAAAACCACTAAAATCGGGCGTAACCAAAAACAAATACACGTCACATCTTTGGATTCTTTCGTTAAGTTTATCTTATAAAAATTAAAAATGGAGTAAGAAATCATAATTTCACCAATAGCTCCATCTAGAGTTTGGAGTCAATAGCATATGAAATGTCAGTTATCGGTTTTGACCTTGGTCATTCACGTGGAACCTCCACAAAGCATGTATCTTCTAGAGACCCCACGCCAATGTTAAACTTTTAAACCAAATTAGCGCCACCTTGTGTTTGGAGCTGGAACTAAAATGACAATTGACAGATGGCGGTAAATTCAAATTGTAATTTTTAGGAGTAGGTAGTAGTTTTAAATTAAATTTTAAATGATTTCCACATAAATTATTTTATAAAATAAAGTATGGAACTAGTAAGTTCGAAACTTTTATTTTACAAAATAATTTAGGTCGATTATACCAAATTTGAAGAATTAATTTGTTATAAGGGGTCTAATGTGGAGAGTTGGTTCTGCATATTTTTATTAAATAAATATAAGATATATCAATAAATAATAAAATAGAACATTCTTAAAATATGTTTATTAATAACTTAAATAAATATTATTAGATAAAAATAAATACAAATAATAATACATATTTAACGAATACTTACTTGGAGCAAATAGATATATAATCTCAAATCTTTAAAATAGGTACCTATCAATAATTTAAATGTGAAGTAGAGACTAGGATATTACATTTTATTAACACTAAAGTTATATATTTTATAAATGTCTTTTTAACTGAGGACAAATGTAATATAGGTATTGTATTAAAAGGTGAATCCTTTTAACTATTCATTCAATGATAAATAGGTATTTTCCTTCCAAATACAGATGGTGGTATTACTCTCTTATGTGAAAAATGATTTCGGAATCTAGTCCAGTGATAAATTCATTATCAATTAGTTGTTGTCCCCGTTTGTCTTTTTATGATGCAGATGCATGGTGAATATATGGTGAATCAATGAAGTTTTTCTCGAAGTTTTCAACGTAGCACCAAAATTATTGCAAAACACAGTAGGAAATAAAAAAGCGAAACATCACAATTTTGCAAATAACTAAGACGAAACTATAAACAGAAACCAAAAGCCAAAGCCAACAAAAAATCACTAAAATCAGACGGAAAAATGAAACTAACCAAGAACATAAATAAATACACGTCACATCTTTGGAGTCTTTGGTTAAGTTTTTCTCCCATAAGGCTTAAAAATGGAGTAAGAAATCATAATTTCACCAGTAGCCCCATCTAGAGTTTGGAGCAAATAGCATAAAAAATGTCAGTTGTCGGTTTTGACCTTGGTCATTCACGTGGAACCTCTATGTGCTTTGTAGTAATAACCTTTATAAGATCAGCATTCGACGTTTATAATCGATTTTATTATCTGTTGTGTTATTTTGTTCTTCTAGTAAATGATTTATTTAAAATATTATTTTTTAGTTTAGTCGTTCAATGTATTATTTTAATAAAAAACGTTTGTAGTTTGGTGTTAAAATTTTACAGGATTTCCAAAATGTCTTGTTGTTTTGTACTTGGATATAACAATGCATCTTACGGTAGAAGATACAAGGAAGAAATAACATTGTATGTGTAAGTTTTCATAAATATTTGTGTATTTACAAAATCAAATAATTTGTATGTTTTGTTGTAGCATACCAAAAAAGTTTAAGGAAAGAATGGCTGATAGCCATAGGGAGACCATCGGATCATTTTGTAACGTTAGTATAAGCCCACAAAATTAGGGGTATAGTAGCTGAAACCGCAAATGTGTTATTGGCTCCTTGTTATTGTAAAATTTTTCCAACACAAGTTCCATGATCCTTTGAATTTGGCTGCAACCTACTGATGAAGACCAATAGTCAGAAAAACGTGTCGACCGTTACTTCTTTTTTACTTTTTTAACCGACTTCAAAAAAGGAGGAGGTTCTCATTTCGTCGCGATATTTTTTTTATGTATGTTCAGCGATAATTCTTTAACACGGTGTCCGATTTCAATGATTCTTTTTTTGGTTAGAAATGGGGTACCTCAGGGGTGGTCCCATATAAATTTGGTCAAAATCTAATAATTGGGTCAATGAGAAAAATCCTCAAACTCTTCATTTTTTTTTATATGTTTAGCGATAATTCCTTACCACCTTGTCCGATTTCTATGATTCTTTTTTTGTTAATAAGGAGATACCTCAGGGGTGATCCCATATAAATTTGGTTAAGATGTGGTGACGGCATCTGCACGATTTTGAAGTCGGTTTTTGGAGGTATATGACAATATGTCATAGACAATTTGTTATCACTGAATAAAAATGGGGGGATTAAGCGTGGCTGAAATATAAAAAAAACCTAACTCAGGAACAAAAAACGATATCAAATCGAAATCCTCAGGTAAAATCAAGCTTTATAAAGGGGATGAAGCCTATTGATTCTGAAAAAATCTGAATAAAAATGGGGTTAAGGGGGTCTGTTAAACTCTGAAAAGTATAATATAAAATTCCAAGCAATATACAGGGTGGCGCATCGAAAACGAACAGAGACATTTACTGACAGCTCAGTTCTTTTTTTGAAAAACGCTCAGACCCGTCGATTTTGTTTTCGAGGGAGACACAAAATTGGCAAAAAATCACGTCAACACGTGTAGCCCCCTAGGCGGGGGTGGCACAACCCCTTAAATATTAACTGGAAAGGTGGGTCGAATGATTCATCATTTGAAAGGTCTTTCAATTCCCTTTATAGTGATGTTAAATTCATGTACTTCTCAATAGTTCTGGAGATTTATTGATTTAAAGCTTAAAGTAGACTTTAATACATCATCATTAGTAGAGATCAGTACATTTAGCAGCAAAGTAGTTTAAAAATGAAGAATGAACTGACCCATCAGCCAAGTAAATGTTGAAAATGACGACCATGACTCTCCATGCAGTAATAAAGATTTTGCTGACAACGTTGCCGCTTATTGTGCAATATTTGAGGAGTAATTTGAAGGCACTCATTCACACTTCTTTGTCGCAAATCTTTCAACAATGTTGGCTGAGTAGCATAGATTTTGCTTGTTCAAGTGATCCCATAGAAAGAAATTCAAAGGTGAAAAATCTGGCGATCTTGGGGGCCATTCAGTGGCACCTTTTCTACTAATCCATCGACCTGGAAACGGCTGATCTAAATATTGTCTAACACGTAACGCGTAATGTGGTGGGGCACCATCCTGTTGGAACATCAACATATTCGCAATATACCGTCGATCATTCTGATTTTCAATTATGGCTATTAGTGCAGGATCTATGACATCTTGCAGGTAAGAAAAAAGGACGAACTAAATCATCGCCAAAAATACCGATTCTGGGATTAGAATCGGACCAATATCGGCAGTTATGACGATTTACTACGCCATTTAAGAAAAAGAAACATTCGTCGGAAAAGCAAGTGTTGAATAGAAATTGTTCATCGTTTATAATTCGTTCACTCATATCTTCACAAAATTGTAATCGCCGATCAAAATCGTCTTCATTAAGTTCTTGGTGAATTTTATACGGATAAAAACTATGGGCCTTTATACAATCCGTTGGATACTACGTCGACTAACACCACACACAGTATGCAATTTGCGGGTACATAACGTAGGATCTACATAAACTTGCCCTTAAACCCCCACTTCTATTGCTTCATTCCTTATGGGATTTTCAATGTTGCGTTTTTTATTGGCGACTGATCCAGTTCCGCAAAATTTAGCTACAAGTTCTAGAACATATTTTCGATGCACGTTACTGTTCTCATATCGCTCATTAAATATTTGTGCTGTTCTATTAGCGCACTGATTATTTCCGAAAAATATTTAGATAATTTCAAACCTTTTTGCTGTGGAATATACCATATTTAATGTATGTATAAAGCGTTAGAAGGTATTTTAACAACAAAGTTTGGTCGAATCAATCGCAAACTGTGTACTAAATTCCTATTTAAAATAAGTACGAGGCATTCCCTTCTTATATTTCTTTAAGAAACAACTCTTTTGCCAGAAAATACGCTCCAATCGCTATTTTCAACACCAAAATGATAAACAAACCATGGGCGTAGTGAAGAAAAGCATTTACTTATTAAGTAAATGCCTTTACTCAAATTTTTTCTGAAAGTAGTACAAACTAATCTGATGTACCTATTAAAGTCTACTTTAAGATTTAAATCAATAAATCTCGAAAACTACTGAACTCAAGTAAACGAATTTTACATCATTATAAAGGGAATTGAAAGACCTTTCAAATGATGAATCATTCGACCTCCCTTTCTATTTAAGATTTTAGGGATGGTGCCACCCCCGCCTAGGAAGCTGCACGTGTTAACGTGAATTTTTACCAATTTTGTGTCCCCCTCTCATACAAAATCGACGGGTCTGAGCGTTTTTCCAAAAAAAAGAACTGAGCTGCCAATAAATGTCTCCGTTTCGTTTTCGATGCGCCACCCTTTATATCTTCATTCTAATTCAAAATATGCAATAGATATTAGGATATATTTTGGAATATCAAAAAATCGTTATCGCAGAGAAATATACCTTACAAGGTGTGCGCGAAGCAATTTTCCCACGAGCGCGAAAGATTATGGCACGGACCATTTAGACGAGTATCGTAAATATGTTAGAGACGGTCCTGTTTCTAATTCATCCCTGCGAGTAAACTTTACTTTTACGCCGTTCACATATTGTCAATAATACCGAAAACTTTTGGAAACCTCGTAATAGCCTAACGCCCGGCGACTTATCATTTGAAAAACGAAGAGAAAAAGAAAATCGCAACAGCGGCGACGGTGAAAAGCAAAAAAGTTTTTCGATATCAGCGTTGCCATATGTACAGTAATTAGTCTTTATTGGGAATTCTCATTTTTTATCAGAAATTGATAGATAACAACACCACCTTTGTTTTATTTTTAAGTAATTCTTTTTTATTTAGGGCCAATCTTTTCACCTATGAGTAAAGATAAAAGTAACTACTTGCTGATTAAACTGTAGGGCTATTGTTTGTTAATATGTCAAGTAAACCTACATGTAACTTTACTCAGAGGTGAAAAGATCGACCCTTATTATAATGTTAAAAATATATGATGTGTGCTGTATAGAGTTATTAAATATATTTTGTAGGGCCCGACTAGTCAAAAAGTGTTTAGAATATAAATTAATGATATAAAATGATTGAATAGTAAACGAGTGTGAAAAATCACTTTCACAGAAGTGATGTACAATATTTTTCCTACGACCTAAAAATAATGCTATCAAAAAAATATGAAACTAGGAACGTGGCTGGTTTTAGATTTGTTGTTTTATATGTCTTACTGAATAATTTTTAAAGCGTTTTACAGATAGTATTTTGTCAGATTTAAAAATATTGTAATCCAATTACAAATGCATAGGATGACAAAGATAAAATAACATTAGGTACAAAAAATATTAGAATACATTAATATTTTTCATTAGTTTATTTTTTAAAACAGATAAGTTGAACAATCGTGAACAAAAACTTTTTTATTATAAATGATTAGGGAGAGCGGGGCAAGATGGGGCCATGAGGCAAGATGGGGTACCCCCTCTATCTATCCTCTTGTAGCATATTTGTAAATGAGACCTACAGAAAACGATACCTTGGCATGTTCCCTCTTACTCCTGAAACTTTGAAGTCAATCGGATAGATGGCGCTAACTTGAGAAAATTTTAGCATGAAAATTTGACGTTTTACACTTGTGCTTAGATGATTAAGTTGTTATTTGGAGGTCGGTGGTGTCGAAAGTTTTTAGATTTTTTTTGTGCAAGTTTTTTAAATCAAAAAGGTATGTGTTAAGATTAATTTTCAATAAACAATATTTATCTGGAACTAATTATTCTCTATATTTTTAAGCAAAAAGTTAAAAGAGTAATTTGGGGTAAGACGGGGACAAACCATACGGGGCAAGATAAGGACGTCCCCATCTTGCCCCGCATGTGATGGCCTGGTTTAGATAAATAAAAAATCCAACTCGCTATAATTGCAGGTGTTATTTCGCTGGCGTGTTGTTGTTTTGCGTTACTAAAAATTAATAAATCTATAGCCCTTTTGTTGAAATATTTTGTTTTACGTCTTAATAGTAGTTTTCTATTTTAGCTATGGTAAGAACATACAAGCGGAAAACCCAGAGAGGCTGTTGGAATCAGGGAGCTATGAAACTAGCAATAGAAGCAGTTTGCAATAAACAAATGGGATGTAGAAAAGCAGCTAAACAATTTGATGTCCCTCAAACAACACTAGAGCGCCAAGTGAAAGAGCAAAAGGGAAATCAAAATCAAGAAGGACAGACCGTTTTAAAGAGATTGGGACCATTTCAGACTATTTTCTCAAAAGAACAGGAGGGTGAGATGGTTGATTATTTAAAGAAAATGGAAGAGCGATTATTTGTGTTAACACCGTACGACCTACGCCATGCTGCTTTTCGTTTGGCCGAAATGAACCAGATACCTAACAATTTTAACAAGCAAACTCGGCTCGCAGGAAAAGATTGGTTAACTTAGTTTCTGCGACGACACCCCGATCTTTCTTTAAGAAAACCGGAAGCAACAAGTGTAGCACGGGCAATTGGGTTTAATAAAGTCGCTGTTTTCCAATTTTTTGACCTTCTTCGGGCCACCTTTGAAAAATATAAGTTAACACCTGACAGGATTTATAACGCTGACGAAACTGGCGTTAAAATTGTGCCCAAGACGCAGTCAAAAATCATTTCGTTTAAGGGAAGAAGGCAGGTTAGAATATTGACATCGGCAGAGAGGGGAAACACTATAACAGCTGAGGTGTGTTTCAGTGCTACAGGACATTACCTGACACCACTTTTGGTTCACCCCAGAAAAAGGGTAAATCCAGACTTATTGCATGGATCTCCGCTGCCACTTCAAGCTGATAGTTATCGTACCGGATGGATGCAAAGCGATATCTTTTTCAAATAATTTAAGGGATTTGTTGTGCAATCTGGAGCCACCCCTGAAAACCCAGTTTTTCTTTTACTCGATGTGCATTTCACGCATACCAAAAATTTAGAATTAATCAATTATGCCAGAGATCATGGTGTAATTTTACTTAGCTTTCCGCCGCATTGTACTCACAGGTTTTAAGCGCTAGATGTGTCATTTATGAATCCTTTGAGCAAAAATTACACTCAAGAAATTAACAACTGGTTGAGATGCCATCCAGGACGTGTAGTGACACAATTCAATGTTGCTGAGTTGTTTGGGAACGCTTTTATAACCATGTCTACTGCTGTGAATGGGTTTAGAGCAATCGGAATTTGACCTTTTACCCCCCAGATTTTTTTCTGATGCTAACTTTGCGCCTGCGGAGACAACCAATGTTCCAGAAAAAGTACATGTTACAGCAGAAACGGAAATTAAAAAGCCAAATGATATTTCAGTTCAAAACAACGTAACTGAAAAAGACATAACAAATCCCCTAGAAGCTACCGCTGCAGCTGCAGATATGGTTTCAAACCCAGTCTATGAAGGGATGAAACAACCTATTGCTGAACATGAAGGTCTAGAAGAACCTATTGCTGGACCGTCTTGGGGTCTTGGGAACCAGAAGTAACACCTCCAAAAAAGAATAACATACCTCTCTCATCCAAAAGTTCTTTGGATAAGTTTTCTCTAACCGATGTTCTGCCAGTTCCTCACGTAGGACACACCAAGAAACGATAGACTAAGAGAAAAAAAAATAAAGCTACAGTTTTAACATCAACTCCCTACAAAAAAGAACTGGAGGAGCAACTTTCAGCTTCAGTCAAAACAGTGACGAAAAAGACTCCTAAGACTAAATCAAAAACTAAGAAGGTAGCCGCAGCGAAAAAATATGTAAAGAATATTTTTGCAAGCAAAGTAACCAAACAACGTAAAGCTGAATTATCAAGCGATTTGGAAGATCAAGAAGAAAATGGTGACGAAACTTACTGTCTTTACTGCGACTACCCATATTCCGAATCAACAGAAGGTTTTGTTTAATGTATTAGATGTAAGAGATGGGCTCATTGCTCATGCGCTGGGGAGGACGACGATGACGATGAAGTTAGGCATATTTGTGATTTATGCAAAGAATAAAATATAAAACATCTTATGCGCAAATTAGGTAAATTCATATTCACACACGGATGGAAAGTAATTTTATCCACACGTGAGTGATATTATAGGGCACTTCTCATCAAGACTAAATAGTGCGATAGATGTCACTTTCCTAAGTGGTCATTGAAAAAATATTTTTCAAATTTATATAATAGCTATAAGAGCGAAAAGAGATACTTTGCGACTTGAGACAGAAAATCGAAAGCGGCAACAAACTTTTTGCTCAAAATGCACGCAAGATTTCTTCTACGATCACACTTATTTAAGAAATAGATATGTTACGGGCAATTTGATTATTCCAGGCATTATTCATAATGGCCGGGCAATTTATAAAGTGCCCAATACAGTCGGGCCATTTAATAATTTTGTATTTGTCCATAATAATTTATAACACTGCCCGATCATTATAAATACTGCTATTATTTTCTGGGCACTTTGATTAATTTTAAGCAATTTGGCAACGTGCGTATAGTGTGATTCTCACTGGCCAATCAGCATCCATTTTTGATGGCTTGTCGCTTGTCCATCTTGCGCGTTAACGAGTTCTCGTTCTCGTTTGTTTTCAGTTCTTTGCTGGGCTGTTAATAATTGTGCCACGAATATTTTATGAATTTTGCCTTAAAGTGACTTTATCATTTTGTTTTAAGTGTTAGTGATTTTTCTATAAAATAAAATGCAGAAACAGTTATTATTAACTGATGTAAGTGAGATGAAAAATCGTTTCGACGAACGGCTGAATGAATTGTTCATCAAAAGGTCAGAATACACAAATTCTCACAAAACCTCAATACTTGGAATTAATAGAAAAGGTTGAAACATCTAAAAGCAAAGTGGTAAATAAAAAATTAAGAGTCTGCAGAAGAAGGTGCACTGTAAAATAAACCAGGGTCAAATTCTTTAGCGGAAGTAGGTCCAAGTCAACAATACGAGGAGGAAATATCTTCTCTTGATAGTTATGTTCAACCATCAACTTCGTTATCTGAACCAAGCTCTGATTTCAATAATAACAAAAGAGAAATAAATGTCTCAGGCGCATCTGAAATTCAAGTTCCCGGTCATGAGAAACGCGCGTATGAAGGTTATGAAGATTTCTCAGAAGATCCCAATGTGAAAAAAAGAAAAGCCGACATATTAAAAATTAGGGAGATTTCAGCAAGCAATCTAGATTAGATTAGATTAGATTAGGAGCTGGACGTTACTTGTCCTTAGTAGCTTTGACAGTGGCTCCCGCATGTAGTTGCATGCATTTGGCTTTTCTTCGCCCAACGTTAGAAACCTCATTCCAGCCAGGCCTTCACATTGGCACAGGACGTGGAATGATGTTTCCTCTTCTTCTTTACAGAACCTGCACAAAGTTGCTTCTTCTGCTGGATTTATGACACTCATGTGCCTTTTGAGGTGACAGTGTCCAGTAAGAAGGCCTACTATTATCCTAACGATTTGACGCTTTTGATCCAGTAAGTCTTTAGTGAACTTGGCCGATGGTTCCTTAATGAACTGTTTGGCATATCTCAGTCTTGGATAGTTGTTCCACCATTTCTGAGACTTTTTTTGCATCCATTGTGTAATGGATGTCTTGCACAATGCCTTAGCAACTCCACAGAAGGGTTCAGGACCTGTCATGGCCTTATCAGCAAGCAATCTACAAAAAAACAAGCTGAAAAAAATGTTTCAAACTTCCATTTCAAAATATCCTACCGCTAAAAAGGGTGACACAGTTAGAGTTCGAGTCCCAGATGTCGACAGAGGTCGCACCGATGGAAGAAATATTTTGGCAATTGTCCTCGAAATAACAGATGATAATCTTAATAAATTAGGCATGAAACATGGAATCCTAAATCAACTTTATGCTAGGAACCAATTTACAATATGTAATGAAAAATTTATTAATGCCGAAGAAATTCCACCGTCAGAAATTTCACTAAGAGAATGTTCAAGAATGTCATCCAAGACTGGGTGCCAAGGCTATAGTCGATGCGGCTGTAAAGGGGGCTGTAAATCTGACAAGTGCAAGTGTCGTAAAGAAAAAAAGCTTTGTAACTCGAAATGTCACCAAAGTGGAAGCTGTTCTAATAAATAGAAGCTCTATAATTTGACATTTTGTATGTATAATGTATTTATGCACATACGGTACCTAATGTTTTTTTCAGTTTGTTACTTAAAAATTTCTTTTTAATGTAATAAATCCTCTTATTTTTGTATGTAGACAAATATAAATAAAAATATTCTCAAATTGCCCACTCGACTTCCAGCATTATTCATAATGCCTGGGCAATGTGATTTTTTCTATATAATTTATCATTTTGTCCAATCCCTTCGGGCACTTTTTAAATTGCCCGGGCATTATAAATACTGCCCAGTTATTTACATTGCCCGTAACAGATATATAAACTGAAAATTGCTATTTTAATTGTGGGTAATCGCGTTAAATAAATAAATTCTGATAAAGATACCATCTTCTTTTCAAGGGGATTTTTAATTTTTACTAGTTTTTCAATGGTATAAATGACAAATAGGTGGTCGCTATTTATTTATCCTGTCTTTATGTTTATATGTTCCCCTGTCGTATACTAGAACCGGTTTTATTTAGGCCTTTGGTGATATCATCATCTTCAGTTTATGATATATAACCATTATTTATAAGTTTTTCAATTATTATTATATTTTTATAAGTTTTATACCTAATGAAATTAGTATGTATCCAAATTATTTGTATATTCGATAATAAATAGTGAATTGAAATATAACAACACCTGTAGGTACTTTCACGAAAGAATAATATATTAAATAATCATAATTCAACATAGTCAATCTACAGTGTAGGTACTGAGAGTCCAAAATAAATAATAACGGACGCCGGCCATATATGCGAAACAATTTATTAATCTGTTATTTTTTAACAAAAATCGTTCTTAGAAATAGTTGAAAATTATTTTCAAGTTCCCAAACTTTACAACTTGTTAAGAAAAGTCAAATTATGTTATGAAGAACATATCAAAATCATATTCTACACGAAATTTTACTAATTTTGACATCTCACTCGTTCATCATTGGTCATACGGATTTCGCAATCTAGTAGTCTACTTAGAAACATGAAAATAATGAGATACAGGTCATATCCTACAGCCAACGACAACCGGTGTCCTGTCTTATTTGAACACCCGGTACTTTAGAAAATAATAAATATCTGCCAAAATGATAATTAGGAAAAAATTATTAAAGTTAAATATTTCCCTTTAAGATTGATACGCCCATGGATGTTTTCAATGGATGTTTCACAGCTAGCCGACTCGGAGTAAAGAAGTACAGAGAGGACAATGAACAATGTTTTGTCGCCCTGATAATATGGCCGAGAATCGCATAAAAAAGTTCTAATTAGAGAGAAATATATCTCTGTGTTTATCTTTAGAGTTATTTTTAAACAATTATTTAAGTGTTTACTTAAATTCGTGGTATGTAAGGTTTATTTTATACTAGGAAAAACTTGTGTTTTTTGTGGTTTCAAATATAGAAGAGAAAGTGAGGTTACCTTGTCAGTATTATTTCTTACCAAAGGATATGGGCGTTGTTTTAGGAGCAAAAAGAAAAACAAACTTACTGTATATATTTGTACATGGTCTACTATCATCAGTATATAAGATTATAAGATTATTTAGTTACCTAATTTAAATAAAGAAACTAGATAATTTATATTTTAAATGAGGTCATTAGAAAAGTATATAAAATTCTTATATATTTTTTTAATATCCTGAAATTATTGTCATGAAATTCCTAAAGCCTACCCTGTGTACGCGCGACCTTTAGATAGCAACCGACTCGTGCTCGAGGCGACGGAACGTTCAGGAATGCCTGCCGCTGATGCACTATAAACGGCTAGAACGGGCGGAGAGTGCCGTTTAGTCATAGAAATGGAATGTTCGAGAGCCTCTGGTGTCTTCTAGTAGCAGAGTTGGACTAATATAAATAGCCGACGTATCGGCGCACAGTTTAGTTTAGTTCAGAGTATTGGAATGAAAAGTTAAAGTGTAATAAATTAGAATTGTTAGTTAGTGTCTAAGTATTATATAAATTAAATAGTACGTCTGAAATAAATTGTAAATAGTTTGTTTTAAATAAATAAAACTATAAATAAATAAGACTATCGTTACATTATTCTACTTATGCTAAATGGTAAATATTTATTGGTTTGTTTTATTCTTATATATTAGGTATATTTTTCATGTTTAAATTAAATGCTTTATTATGCTTTATTCAGTTCTACTATTGCATAGGTTTTCAATATAATAGGTATCGATATTTTATAGAATTCCAAACCTTCCTAAAAACCTAAATGTTTTAGAAGCAATAAAATATCATTTGTTCTCAATTCGTCGTTATATGTATGATTTTTTATGTATGTCCAGCGATAATTCTTTAACACGGTGTCCGATTTCAATGAATATTTTTTTGTTAGAAAGGGGGTACTTCAGGGGTAGTCCCACATAAATATGGTCAAAATCTAATAATTGGATCCTATAGAAAATCCACAAACTCTTCATTTTTTATGTATGTTTAGAAGGTAATTCTTTTCACCTTATTCGATTTCTATGATTCTTTTTTGTTAGTAAGGGGGTACCTCATGGGTGGTCCCTATAAATTTGGTCAAGATATGGTGATGGCATCTGCACGATTTTGAAGTCGGTTTTTTAAAATTACTTTTATAACTTTATTTAAAATAATCCAACGCAATCGGTTTACGTACGCTACTGCTCAAGATTCCAATATGAACGAGAAAGCCTGCATTAGAAAAAAAAATAATTTTATATAAGCGACATCAAAATTGTATAGATTTATGTAGTGGTAGCCTATCTGTACATATATTATCTAAGCAAGCGGATGATGACGAGCTAGCGCCATGTTACGGCAACATAATCGGATCTCTCACTCCGATTTAGAGATGGAATGATTTAGGCCTTGGCTTCACCACAAATACACTTTTATCAATAACTAGTTGGGGATTCGAATCCCACCGTTGGCCGGGATTTTTTCATTTAATTTAATTATTTAAAATTAATTCTGATGCCTTGGTAGGATTCCCCACTCGACCATTCACTGTTGGGTTCTAATTAACAGTGCTGTTTTTAAAGTGGCACTGGGAAACAGTAACAAATCCTACACAGAACACGAGGCTAATGGCCGTAGTAGTCAACGCCGATGACACCAAATTAAAAAAAAAAAAAAAAAAAAAAACAACAACTAGTTGGGGAAGTGGGTTTAAATTATAAAGAATTAGGTGCATAACAATGATTTTTATTTCATAAATGATTATCTATCAACAGAAAACCGATTATTGCTATTTTTAGTTTTTATTTCTAATGCGGGTAATTTTTTTAAATATCTGGTGACTTTTGCGGGGAAAGTAGAGCAACAGCCTCAAGAGCTATTGTTACTTTTAAGACCGCAATATATTAAAACGCCTCAAATTCTAGATCAAGTATCATACATTGGTGCAATGAATTGCACTCACATTAGAATAATTCAATTACCAGGTGGAGAAAATGCGGAAATATTCCGAAATAAAAATGTCCAAGGAATTCGAATATACAGGATTTTCCATAAAAGGTGGCCCGCGTTGCTAGGACAGATAGAACACTGCAAAATAAGTTGGATTTTCTCAGTAAAAAATTTTGGTAACGGCCTTCGTTTTCAAGATACAGGGTATTGAAAAAAAATGTGTACACATTTTTTACAATTATGTCGAAACTACTGGCAACATTGTAATGAAATTTTGTACGAATATGTTTTGAAAACTGACATATCGCATAAATTTGTTGTTGATTTAATCACTATTGGAAATGTATTATTATTTAATACATCAAAATTAGTTTCAATAAAATTATGGTCGATGCATGATTCCGTGTTTCCCTGAACTCGGGTTGGGTCAATGTTTGATTTTTTGTATCTAAACTAAAGCATCTATCACATCTTTAATTATAAATTGGAATAAATCAAAATTTAGAGTTTTGGTAATAAAACGACCTAAAATAGTGCCATCTATTGGGGTAACTCCGACCTACATTGAAATAGTAAGCCAGGAAGTGCATATTTCTCTTTGTGCCAGTTTAGTTCTATCGGATTTTATAAATCGACATAATTTCAGTTTTGTGCCAACAGTGACTGGGATTAAAATAGCATCCTTTGCAAATTTGCTTCTAAAGAGGTATTTTTTGCTTTATTACTTAAAATATTTTTTAAATATAATCCAGAAAAGAATTGTTTCAAAATAATTCTAAAATCGTTATGCACTTTTTAGTAATAAATCGACATATTTAAATCATAAAAATCAATTTATCGCCAACCGTCAATGAAGCCATACATTACCATAGCAACTTGCAGAAGTAAACAAAAACTTTATTTCACTGTAAAAATCATATATATTATCTGCTGCTAATATATATATATATAGCAATAAAAGTTTTTATGGACCACGTCAGCAAAGTGTCTTTATCGAACTCGCCTGTTACTTGCCTCGCTCGCTTCTCTCGCTTGGCTCATAATCTCAGACTAGTTAAAAAAGAATCACTTTGCTGACTTGGTACATAAATAACAATTTCCTTCTTTCTTTGCTTAACCATTTCACAAATTTCATTTATTCATACTACTTCATAAATGTTCTCAAAATACAAACATTCTAAGACAGCTCCAAATATACAACAGTTTCTGGCAGAAACTAGCATTTTTTAGTTGTGCCACTTTATGATTAAAGGTGCGCTATATTTATGTCTCCTAAAAAAATATTATAATCAGTCGCCAATTTATCATAATCTTTGAGAAATTCTTGAAGAGCTACATTAAAATTATCTATATTTATACTTTGTTTAAAAGGGCAGTCAAAAACTAGTCACAGGATGTGGATGCTTTTATTCAGAAATGTAAAAATATTAACAGAGTACCATTTCTCCATAAGGAAAATGTGAAATTATTTTGCAGAGGGCAACTGTCCCCTTTGCCTTATTAGCAGCGTCAATGTTTGTTTCTGAATTTCCAAGAATACGCTAATTAAATGTCACACTTTTATGGCCTATTTATACGTTAATTTTATCCAGAAATATACGGATTTTTTTTTATATTTGTAGGCGATACTGTTCGGTCTTTATCTTACCTTATTCGATCTGAGCGTAACTTTTCCGCCGCATCTGGCGCAACATCTGATAGAACAATAGTTACAAATGTGGCCCACCCCGTCGGCGAACTTGGTCTTGAGGCATATGTGGCATGTGGCGTCAAGTTCCACTCCCGCCTTTTTTTGTTGTTCGTTGCGGGCTCGGATGGTTTCCTCTAGGATGTGGACCTCGTCCGCTTTCCGCCTACAAAAGAAAAGAGACGAGTTAAGGTTGTACAAGTAAATTGAAAAAAACATCGTTGTATGTCTAATATTGAAAAAAAATGTTATAGTATTGAAAAAAATGTTATAATATTGAAAAAAATCGTTGTAATAATAGTTATAAAAAAAACTGTAATAAGATTTAAAAAAATGATGTAATCATAATAAAGTTAGGCCGAAATAAAAATATTTGACATATTAAAAAAAACGGGATGATTTTAACAAAAATCGATGCAACATTGACCATAAATTTAATGTACTTTCACCAAATAAAGTTTGGATTTTATGGACTTCCACAAGAAAAAGTCTGTTTTTACACCAGATAATCTGAACAAGGAAATTATCAGTGATGAATATTATTAGTGAATATTATTAATAAATATTATTAACGAATATTTTTAATGAATATTATTAATGAACATTATTAATGAATATTAATAATAAATAATATTAAAGAATATTATTAATGAATAATATTAATAAATATTATTAATTAATGTTATTGATGGATATTATTAATGACTGTCATTAATGAATATTATAAATGAATATTATAAATGGATATTATTAATGAATATTAATAATGAATATTATTAATGAATATTGTTAGTGAATATTTTTAATGAATATTGTCAATGATTATTACATAAATAATATTCTAAAAACGCACATATCAAATCAATTATTGCACTCTTTTATTAACAATATAATACAAAATACGCCAACTTTTGCCTTTCGACACGAAGCGTGATTATTTAATATGAAAGTTCTAGTATACAGGGTGTTTCAAAAAGATTGGTCATAAATTATACCACGTATTCTTGGGTCATAAATAGGTCGATTAAACCATACTTACCTATATACAAAAGTGTACCCAAAAATAGTTACAGGGTGTATAAGACAAAAATTTAAATGAATGTTTTTAACGTTGCTCTTAAACCGTTTGACATTTTTTGTGTGTTGAAATACCATGACTAACAAAATCGAGGTAGAGGCAATATATTTTTTTTTTATTTTTGTAGGATTTTGGAAGGTGTCACCGCCCCTTTCTCTACTCAACTTTTTTGTAATATAAAATTTTATTAAAAATCAAACGCTACTGAAATGCAACATCTGTTTGGAAACTTTTTTGTCTCTTAGTATTTGTTTGTAAAATGTTTGGTTTAGACGATACAGCCACTTAAAATGACATCTTCAAAATATTCAATGTAAATTATACGTATGCAAAAATATCAAAATTCGATTTTCATTGTTAAAACTATGTAGTAATTGTATACAGGAGGAGAATGTAATTTTGAACACCTGTTAAATTAATTTTTTTTTATTTTGATGACATTAGTTTGTAATTTAAAAATAAACTTGATTTTGATATTTTTCATACGTAGAATTTCCATGGAATATTTTTAAGTTGTCATTTCAAATGGCTGTATCGTCTAAACTAAACTTTTTACAAACAAATACTAAGAGACAAAAAAGTTTCCAAATGGATGTTACATTCCAGTGGCATTTCATTTGTAATTAAATTTTATACTACAAAAAATTGAGTGGAGAAAAGAGCGGTGACGCCCTCCAAAAACCTATAAAAATCAAGAAAAATATATATCCTCTTCCCCGGTATTATTAGTCATGGTATTCTAACACGTCATATAAAATTTCATGAAAAAATGCCAAACGGTTTAAGAGCAACGTTAAAAAAATTCATTTAAATTTTCATCTTATACACCCTGTAACTATTTTTGGGTGCACTTTTGTATATAGGTAAGTACGGTTTAATCGACCTATTTTTGACCCAAGAATATGTGGTATAATTTATGACCAATCTTTTTGAAACACCCTGTATAATACCTTATATTACCCATATATAGTAAATTTATGTATAGAGCAAGCAGGGACGGATCTATAACGTTTCCAAGGGGGGGCTGGGTTTATTAGTCTCTTTGGCGGAGGAGGGGGGGCAATTGATCTTATTGTCTTCCTTGGGTTAAACAACTGGTGAGAGCAAACAATATTTCTTGAAAAATTAAGATAATAAATTTACTGTGTGGGGATATTTAAAGTCTAGGGTCTATAAATCAGAAATAATTAATTTATTATCTCGAATTAAGATGGCGGGTAGAAAATGAATGTACAGCGTTAATGAACAATATATGGGTCTATTGAATAAAGAAAAGTATTACCTTGCAAGTCATAACTTATAAGAAAAAGCTAAAACTTCTAAGTAGAAGCTAGTACTTATTTTTATTTGAATAAAAAACTAGAACTCTCTCGAAAGTAAATATCGGAAAAATCTTTTGAATTTTGAGTAATTACTTGTAAGTACTTACTTATATTTACAAGTATTTACTTTTTTCGTTGCGTATGATGAATGAAAGACATGGGAACCCAAACACAGCCCTCTAAACAAAAATTGATACTAAATCGTGACAGGATTGTATGCAATCACAAGTAAGCATTTGTTTTCGAGTGAGAAAAAATTAATTGCCAGTAAAAATTGGCGGTTACAGACTTATGTTTGTTAAATTGCTAAAACAGTATAAGGTTTTTCTTTGAATAAATCAATGATTCCTACTATAGTTTAAGCTTAAGAAAAGGCATGGAAAGATCTCAAAGACGAATTTATCAAAATGTCTGGGACAAATACTACTGTTGAAAAGTCTACACTTTCACTTTCAAAACGCAACAAGAGCTTAGATTTGCTTGGGCTGATGCTTCTCTTACTATAGTTCTTCCTATTACGAACATTTATGAAGTCCACCATGTTTAACAAAGTATATTAGCAACTACCGTAGAGAAAAAAGGATGCTTTATAGCTACCTTAAAAATCATCAAGTTATAACTGACTAATTTAAGACAGATCTTATTTTTATTCAAATAAAAATAAGCCAGTACTGGAAAAATATAAGTAAATCCTTATATTTTAAGTAACTACTTGAAACTATAAGAGTTTACTTATGGCCATAAGTAACCTCTTTTACATGAAGTAGTCACTGAACTTTTATTCAATTTATACTGAGAAAATACTTAAATAAGAGCAAGTAGAAGCCAATACTTCTTTTTATTCAATAGGCCCAATAACCACATTTTAAGAGGAGTATTTACTTGGCTGTAGAGCGGAGCAGGCAAGGGTTTCGTAGTACCCCACTTTTAAAGTTTATTTTTGACTTATTCTGAAAGAAAAAAATATGTACATGTAGGTAAAGGATAAATCTATGCTCCTATGGAGACACTTTTTTAAAATTTGAAACAACTTTTTTCTAAAAAAAAAAATACAAAACTCGACTTTTTTACCCATTTTCTCAATTTTTTTTAGAAAAAACTAAATTGAATTTTGAAAAAGTGGTTCCAGAGGAGCATAGATTTAACCTTTACCTACACTCACATATTTTTTTTTTTTTAAATAGTCAAAAGTTAAACTTTAAAAGTGGGGTACTACGAAACCCTTACATTGCAAGATTTTTCGTCTGGAAAGTGGCGCCTCTGTTAGAGTTTTAAGAAATTAATATTTGTGAATGAAAACAATTTATAATATATTTTACTGATGTTTTACGAGGAAGAATAAATTTAACGTATTTGTACACCTTATTTTTTACGTAATTTATTTCTCTAATACTAAGATTGGCATATGTATTATATGCAAGAGTTTCATAGTACACCAATTTTACGGATTATTTTTTAATTTTACTAAAAGATATTTTATATAAGTTTAGGTAAAGGCTTAACCCATACCTCTCTGGAGTCACTTAAAAATATGAATCAGTCTCTCTTAAAAAAATCTAAGAAAAGAAACGAAAAGAAATAAAAATGTAAAAAAATGCTAGAAGAGAACAATATATTTAATTTTTGCCTACAGGAGCATTTATTTTTCTTACAATAAAAATAGAAATACATTGAAAGCTTTTTCGTCTAGAGTCTAGAGGGTGACACGAACAAAATATATATCTTTTTCTACTATTTAGTGATAAACAGTACGTAAGTGATTTGAATTCATATTGTTATTTTTTACATACAGTAATTTCGCTCAATTATATTAAATTAATTTTATCATTTATTTATTAAAAAAATATATATCCGAAATTGGAAGGTATACACTGAGATGTGAATTATAAATATGTTTTTGTTCAATGAATACCTCTTCGAGTCAACAATAATTATTAATTCCAGCATGTTAATATCTCTTCAATCCGTTAAAGTAATGTAAATATTTTTTCTTGCTTTCGCGCATGACTTTGATCTGTCGCACCCTTTGAGGCGCGTTGCAAGAGAAAATTTTCTAAAAAGTTAGTCAATGTCTATAAATGAGAAAAAAACGATTGTGACAAGCTGATTGTGCATTGTGGCACAATAAAAGACGGAACCGAGTCACTGCTTTAAAATTTGGAGAAATTTGTAAAAAATCTCCTAAAATCTTTTATTTATTTCTAAAGCCACCCGATATGGCATGGACCATAAATTCAGAGCAAAATAAGGTTTGGAAATTTATTTGCAAGTAAAAGTTTTTAAATGTGGACATTTTATTGAATTCGAATTTGATTGTGTTGCTGCCAGTATGGATGGAATTAAAAAAAAACAAAACTCTATGATAGAGTTAAAATGTCCATATGGAGCTGAAGTGCTGACTGTAGAAGAAGAAATATGCAGTAGAGAAATAACTTTTTGGAAAAAGGACAATACCATTAAGGAAAACCACTATTGGTATTTTCAAATTCAGGGCTAGCTGCACATAACACAAATGGATTTTTGCATTTTGTGCTTTTGTGCTTTTGGACTTCTGGAGGAACAAAAGTGGAGAAAATATCTCATATTGACAGCTTTTGATAAGAAAAGATACAAAATAAAATTAAAAAATTTTATATGCAATATGCCTTGCCGGAACTTGTTGAAAGCGAAGCAATAGAGACATGGAAATACGGGACAGAATACTAAATAATTCGTGAGAAATTTTGTTTAATGTTTATTAACATAACGAAAGGAATCTTAAATTATTTTGAATATTTTATTAATTTAAGAATTACATTTTATTTAACATGGTAGTAGGTGATCCATTTAAGATATGATTAATGTCTTTTTATTATAATACACTATTTTAAATTTAGGATTTTACCAGTGGCAGTGGTAATTGATGATATATAATTATTATTATACTAAATATTTTAAAAGGCTACACCAACTAGTGGACCACGCTTTTAAGTCCCCAAATAATAGTTTCAAGATTTTGATTCGGATTATAAGTTTTACTATACAGGGTTTTGCGTCAAAGCCAAGTCATGTATTGATATTGTAATACGTAGATGAGTAACTATCATCAATAGAAATTGTAAATTCATACATGAATCTTTGTAACGACGTTATTTATAACTTTATTAACTTCATAACGGTCAAAAATTTTAGTTAACTTATTTAGTTTTAAATATAAATTGATTTTCATTTTAACTTAGAAATTTTCGAAAAGTTCACTATATTGTTTAGTTGTTGCAACTTTACTGCGCTTGAGTAGCGTTCAGATTAAAATATGAATTGATTTATGGAGCTTAACTGAAAAACAGGAACTAATGCTTTCATTCCAAAAAAGGTATTATGGCCAATAAAAAGAATTTCGAGCTGTGATATCTGCAAGTCCTTATTTAAAACCTTTAAATTTAATATTATAATATTAATAAATAAGTTTATTCATTTACATTACAAATGGGGGTATAATATTATAAAATAATATAGAAAATTGAACAAACTATAAAACTGCGTAAGCATAAGCTTGTTTGCAGATAAATACGAGAATAAATTGTTATATACATAATATACAATATGAACATTTAAAATAAAGTAAAATAAAAATTAACAATTAAAAATTAAAGTTTATGATTTTCTTTTTCTTTTCTTTTTTTTTTCTTTTCTTTTAGACAAAAGTAGATTAGGATAAAATATTGAATTCAGTTGAGTTGTGGTACAAAGTACAAAGTATAAAGAGGTACATAATTTTAGGATATTTGTTAATGTTTAGATAGCTATTATTTTTAATTTTTTCTTCCTAAAGTAATTATTCCAACGATTTGTAATGATAAATGTAATGATAAACAGAAGAAAAGTCACCGAATACCGATTTCAAAAAGGTCTATTAGTTTTTATAGGAAATGGAAAGAGAAAAAACGCTTTTTAATCGAGTTAAAATTCTTTACTAATTTCGATAACTATAAACGGATTAAGGTATTTTGTACCGTGTTAAAAAATTTAAGAAAAATTTTTAAGAATATTTCTTTTTTAAAAAAATTAGTAAACTTTGACAAACATATACAATATTCTAAAAGATAAATTACATTTATGTGATTATACAAAAATTTTATTTTTCTAAAATAATATAGATTGTCCTCTAAAATATATATAGTGGCTCGCAAAAAGTCTGCTTTTTATATGTTACTTTTTTCAGAAAATGTTAGTCCTGATAAAACTTGGTGTTTAATTATACCTAAAACTTTATTTATTCAAAAAATTATGTACCATAAATATAAATTTGGCTGTACAGTGAACTAGGTACTCTTCTAGGAACCGAACCCACATTTTTACATATAAGAATAATTTAAGAAGATGTACAGGGTAGGCCACTTAAAAGTTCCACCCCCCCCCCCCTTATTCTCGTTATTCATTGAGATATCAGAATAATTTTTTTTTTGTTTGAAAGAGTGGAACAAATACTTTCTTATGAAGGATTCAATTATTCTGTGACGTCACGGCTTACTTCCAGTTTTTCCGGAAGTAAAAAAAAATCGCAATTTATTTTTTATTTTTAAATTGAACCCCACTTTTTTTATTGTAAATTTGAATTTCTGGGACATTTTTGTATAATAATCGTGTATTTAAATTTTTCTGGCAGCTGTCAAAATGGACGCCATATTGGATAATATTTTTTCTAATCATGTTTCTATTAATTCGTTTATGGAAAAAAATTTAGGAATATATGATCTTTATAAAATCTTTAAGGGCTTTAAAATTCCCATTGAGACCTTTTACCGTATACCCGTGGCGTATCTTAGCATTTTTATTATTAGCAAACCAAAACTTTTTTGTTTAAAAGCTTATAATAGATAATTTCATATACTGGATCCAATTAGTCTGTGACGTCATGGCTTACTTCCGATTATTCCGGATATAACTGTAAATCGCAAATTATTTTTTAATTTAAAATCAAACCCCTCTTTAATTGAAAATCTGAATTTCTGGGACATTTTTGGATAAGAAGCGTATATTAAAAATTTTCTGTTATCTGTCAAAATGGCCTGAAAATTGGATAATATTTGTTCTATTAAAAAAAATATGGGAATGTATGATCTTCATAAAATCATTGTAAGCTTCAAAATTCATATTACACTACACCAGTGGCGAATCTAAGCATTGTTATTACTAGCAAACCATTTAATAATTCCACCCGCTCTTATCTTCCCTATTAATTGAGATATCGGAATAAAAACTTTTTTGTTTGAAAGCTTGGAATAAATACTGTCAAATACTTCATTCACTTGGTCTGTGACGTCATGACTTTCTTCCGGTTTTTCGAAAATAACAGTAAATCGCAATTTATTTTTAAAGCAACCCACTTTTTTATTGAAAATTTTAATGTCTTGAGCGTGTCAATGTTCATTTATTATTGTATGGTAGGTCTTGTATTATTATATTAATTCTTTAAAGCTTTCTGATAAAATTAAGCTACTTTAAAATTTAAAATTAAAATAAAATTTTTTTTTTAATTTTAAAGATCTGTTGCGTGTCGTAATAATTTATTTTTCTACTACTGTGCGTAAAGTACGCACGTTACGCACACCACAGAGTGCGTAAAAGTTTACTTTTTCACTAGTGCGTAAAGTAAATTTTTTTAGGCACTACTGCGTAAACAAGACACAATTTTTAGTATTTTGACATGACAAATGACACATTTTATTTCAAATTTTCTTTACGCGCTAGTGCGTAAAGTAAAATAATTTACTCACTAATGAGTAAAGTAACCTCTGCATTTCTAATCTTAGTACGGTAGTAAAAATATTGTATGCAATTCGTATGTAAAGGCCTTTTTTGAAGGCCTCTTTAAAAACTTATTATTATATGTATAAATAACTATTTTTTGTTATTTGATTTATCAGTAGTTGACTGATGTAGTGGTTACAGGCGCTGAAATCGTATAAATTCAATTCGATGACAGATACGCTTAAGAAATAACAGAAATCTTATATACGCCACCGGTATACTATAAATGGGTCTCAATGGGAACTAAGAAGCTTACAAAGATTTTATACATTCACATATTTTTTTCCATAAACGAACTAACAGCAACATATTAAAAAATATATTATTCAATATTGCGGTCATTTTGACAGCTGAGAGAAAATTTATAATACACGGTTCTTATCCATAAATGTCCCTGAAACCCAAATTTTCAATAAAAAAGGGGGTTTCTATTTAAAAATTGAAATTTTTTTTCTGTTATTTCAAAAAAACTGGTAGTAAGCCATGATGTAACCGACCAATTAATTCCAGTAAATGATAGTGATTGTTTTAAGGAGGAATTATTAAAACGGTTTGCTAATAATGAAAATGCTTAGATATGCTACTGGTGTACTATAAGTGGGTCTTAATAGGAATTTTGAATGATTTTATAAAGATCATACAATCCCATATTTTTTTCTATAAACGAATTAATAGTAACATGTTTAAAAACAATAGTATCCAATATGGCGGTTATTTTGACAGCTTACAAAATATTTTAATACATGCTTGTTATCCAAAAATGTCCCAAAAATTCGAATTTTTAATAAAAAACGGGTTTCGATTTTAAAATAAAAAATAAATTGCGATTTTCAGTTGTATCCGGAAAAATCGGAAGTAAGTCATGACGTCACAGACCGATTGGATTAAGTATATGAAAGTACTTGTTATTAGCTTTTAAAGAAAAAAATTTTCATTCCGATATCTCAATTAACAACGAAGATAAAAGTGGATGGAATTATTAAACGGTTTGCTATTAATGAAGATGCTTTGATACGCCACTGGTATACGGTAAATGGCCCTCAATAGGAATTTAAAGATTCAAAGATGAAAGACACATCCCTATATTTTTTCTATAAACGAATTAATAGTAACTTGTTTAGAAAAAATATTATCCAATATGGCGGCCATTTTGACAGCTGCCAGAAAATTTTAAATACACGATTATTATACAAAAATGTCCCAGAAATTCAAATTTACAATAAAAAATGTGAATTTAAAAATAATAAATAAATGTCGATTTTCTGTTATTTCCGGAAAAACCGGAAGTAAGCCGTGACGTCACATAAGAAAGTATTTGTTCCACTCTTCCAAACAAAAAAAAATTATTCCGATATCTCAATGAATAACGAGAATAAGGGGGGGTGGAACTTTTAAGTGACCCACCCTGCATATAACTCCACATAGTAGTTTTTTAGTTAATACAATTAATATAGATTATTATATCCTTTTTAACCTACTTCAAAAAGGAGGAGGTTCTAAATTCGTCTGTACATATTTTTTTATGTATGCTCAGCAATAATTCTTTAACACAATGTCCGATTTAAAGGATTCTTTTTTGCTGGAAAGGGGGTACTTCCGGGATGGTCCCATATAAATTTGATTAAAATCTAATAATTGGGTCCATGAGAAAATCCTCAAGCTTTTCATTTTTTATGTATGTTTAGCGATAATTCTTTACCACCTTGTCCGATTTGATTTGATGCGTCGTTTTAACAAAAAAGCCATGTTACATTCAGTGTAATAATAAAAATTAGATATATAAATATAGTATATTATGTACCAACAGACTAAACTTTCATTTTCAATCCCGCCTTTTGTCGTAAAAGACTTTTAAATTTTTACCAGTGACGTCCGTACCGGGTTTGAACTGAATATTTTTTAACAAAAATATGGTAGTCACTGCTTTTTCTAAAAACCAAAATTATCTTTAAAATCCTTATTTATTTTGTAGCAAATTTGGTTTTTAGACGTACTTTCGTACGACGCACCCTTTTCGGGTAAGAAAATAAAAACCAGTTTATTGAAACTGCTTTTGATATTTTGTTGAAATTTGGTAGGAACCCATCATGAGTGGAAACACTTTTTTTTGGGCAAAATTTCATTAAAATATCTAGAGTGATAAAAAACTTATGATAAAATAGCTTTTGTTTTTCTTAAAACTTTAACACCCAAAGGATTCACACCCTTAAGTATCGGCACTCAATTAATAAATACCCTGTATTAATTGATATTACCTTATTCGAACCAATCGTCTATTTTTTCGTTATTTGTATTTATATTTCACAACTCTATACTCCTAAATGTAATTTAATCTAACTATTCACTAAATTAAAATATAAAAATAATGTAAAACCCTCTAAAAAATCGAACTGCGTTATAACAATATCTCGCAATGCACCAAGAAAAACAAATACGATTCTGGTTTCCCTAATTTAGGTAACTCTGACTCACTCAAGAACTGATGAACGTCGGCAGCCATGGTAGGATTTTTCGGTTCCTTTGTCTTAACTTCGAGTGTTAGAGTTTAGAATACGTATCACGTATCCCTCGTATCTACATGCAATTGTTAAAATTATGAATGAGTGCGGATTTTGTTTAGTCTCGGAAGTAATTTTGTAGTATTTAGGCTCCACCCTTAAGTTCTAATTTTTATACCTAGTAAACTACCGTTGCCCCGCAGGTCTTTCAGTTTGTAATGTAAATTTTCCTCTTAAACCGAATTATGTTTTCTCTGAGACGAGGACCAAACCTGTATTGAACAAAATGGAGGACATTTTTTGTAGTTTTATATTATAGTTTAATTATTAAGTTTTTATGTATAAAATTCGTTTATGATTAAACTTGAGATTTTGCATTAATGTTATCATGGTACCTACGTTAACAAATTATCTAGTCTGCAAATACATTTTAAAAGTCAAATAATATTATTCTTCATTCTATCGCGTTTGAACAAGAATACCTTTTTTTGTAGCAAAAACTATGGACATTTCTTTTTCTTATTTAATTTTTCTGAAAAGATAAAATTAAAAAATAGGGGTAAAAATGCCCCTCTAAAAATGTTATCTTCTGTTTTACTATTAAATCAAATGATACAAAACTTTTAAATCCTCCAAAAAATTTGGAGCGAGGGGTAAACCGCTACCAAAATTTTGTACACCGGACTTCCAAACTTCCATGCCTTCTACTTACTTTCCGTGGACATCTACGGACTTCTATGGATGTTCTTGGACTTCCAGATGACTTCCTCTAATTTAAACATGACTCCAATGACTTCCAAATGACTTCCACTGACTAACCTGACTTCCAGATGACTTCAACTGACTTCCAGATGACTTCACTTGACTTCAGGATTACTTCCAGTGACTTCCACAAACTTTCAGCAGAACAATATAAATAACTAAAGGATTGTTTCGTTTAATTCTGTTTTATTTAATCAGTTTGATAATTCAAGGCTTAAACCATCATAGACCCTAAAGTCTAAAAGATATTAAGTTATGTGGAAGGGTATATTACAAAGTCCACGTCTACGTAGATGAGGATGTGAAATTAACAGAACCGCTAGATTTCTTATTATCACAACTAAGGGTTTACACTCAGAGGGTTCATCTAAGAAGAGGTCACTTACACTTTTTTAGCTAAAATAAAGGTAGTATTTATCCTTACTAATTTTTTATTAAAGTAGGTACAGCATTTTATAATTTCTAGGGGTTTAAACCATGAAGGCTAAAAATATTCATTAAAAGTGTCCCCTTTGAAAATAAGATTACCATGTCTTTCCGATTTTTCATACTATTTACTGGAAGGAATATACAGGGTGTCTATTAAAGGTTTTTACAAAAACATACTACAGATTCCTTGGACCAAAATAAGCCGATTTAAGTAAATTTAACTCAGTACAAAGTTGCTCAGTTTGGTCGCTATACATATTTCTTATTTGTATTCGCGTTTTAGTAAATAAATTTTTCTCTAAAATCTACACTCTAAATTATTAAATTTTAAATGTGCGAGTAATAAAAAAATTCAAGTTCTACGCCAAAGGATTAATATTAGTGAATAATTATTTTGATACATTTTTTTGTCAAATAAAACTGTCAACATAATAAATTTAAGCAGAATCGAATGAGCCGTTTTAAAATTATAAAGAAGAAACGATCTTTGTACTGAGGTAAGTTTACTTAAATCGGCTTATTTTGGTTCAAGAAATAAGAGCCATTTGCACCACTAGTAATTAAAAACTAAGCGTTAAAATGACATTGTTAATGTCATTTTAAGCTTGGCTTATTTCTTAATGACCTGTAGTGTAAAGGGACCTATGTGGTATGTTTTTGTAAATACCTTTTGCAAACATCCTGCATATTATGGGTGGCAAGATTTTAAGTTGACACCCTGTATATCGATTGTGTTTCACTTTAAAGTTGTTCTGTTCTGTACCTTTAGACTTTGGAAATTGATATATTTGTTATTTTTTTTTAAATGTTAACAATTCTTTTCGTATTAAAGCAAAATAAATTAAATAAAAGGTACCTACAAAAATTTATGTTAGGTAGAGTTATACAATAACTATTAGGAGTAATTATTTATAGTTGAATAAATATATATCCTCTTCTTTGATAAAGATATACTATTAAAATAAGGTTAATTTTGTTTAAATTATTGTTCTCCCTTCTATATTTGTTTTTTCCTTAGTGTATGTATATATAATATACTTAAATAATAATTTTCTGCGTACGCCCATGGCACCACATAATTTTAGTCACCTGATGACCGAGGCGCATGCGCACTTTTAGGAAATCTTACTAGACTTCACATGACTTCTATATACTTCATCATGACTTCCATGGACTTCACCCTGACTTCCATGGACTTCGTATGACTTCCATTGACTTCATCATGACTTGTATGGACTTCCTCCTGACTTTCAAGACTTCTCACTAACTTCAAAGAACTTCTATGGACTTCCATTTATTTCCAAGGGACTTTCTTGAGTCTGTACACCAGACTTCCTCAGCGGTTTACCCCTCGATTTGGAGTTGATAGTTTTGCTCCGGTTAGAAGTTGGGACCGAAAAGCTGGTTTTTCCATTATCCTTTTGAATGGCTTTATCTCCCTTATTTCAAAGTTTTGGACATTACTTTATAAAGCAAACTGACCTTAGTTTTTATTGTTCTATTACCTCCTCAAATATTTGTATTCCTTTTTGACTCACCTTGTATAAAATACAGCAGATTCGACCGAAAGCCATTTGCCATTTTCTTAGAAACTGCCGATGACAGAAACAACTGTTAATGAAATTTACTTGAAAGAAGGAAGGAGTGGATTCTTTTAAACACCTTGACTGCCATCATAATATAGAAATATACAATTTTTTAAGCCACATATGAAATAATACTTTTGGGCAAACTTAGGTCCGAGAAAAGCACAGGCCAAATGCATAAGATAGCTCTTTAGGCTGGCAAAATCGTCCCATAAGCTTATTCCGCTACCTAGAAGCATCGTTGAACCACGCACGACGATATTTTATTAAAGCATGAGAAGCAACGATGCTTTTCGTAGCAATCAATGTGTTAATATCGTCATGTAAGGCTCGGTAAGACGACCATTCCACAGTTTATAGGTACCAAAGGGTTAAGAATCAATACAATAAATGTTTACAAATTGAATTTGAAATTGCCAATTTTCTACATTTAGTCTTCGCCTTTAACTTTCATCACATCATAAAATACTTACGATTTTGAGAAGATACAAATGCTCCTTTATTGCAAACACTTTTGAATTCAATGTAAACGAATAACTGACTGAGAATTTTCTAAACAGACCTAATGGAATTAGCAATTGACAATGAGATTATACACTTGTAGGAAAATTATCTAAAACGTGAGTGTTGGTTTTAACTTTTCACCTGTTTTTCATTCAGTAGCGTAACAACTGTTATCAAATCTTATTATGTTAATAAATATAATATAATTTGTAACTACTAAATATTTTATATTTCGTAAATGTTGTAGAATCCACATCAAATTAGAAAAAAAAATTATCGTTTAATATATTTATAAGTATATAAAACAAAATTAAAAAAAAAGAGAACATCAATCTTTACTATCACTTTTCTGTGCCTCTCTTCTAATTCTTTCATCTCGTTCCTTATCCTCAGCTGCACCGGCTTCCCTTCTAGTCTTGCAGCATTTTGCTTCGCTTCAGCTGCAGAAGTTTCAGCTTTTCTCGCCGCCTCTTTGGTTTTAGCCAAATCCATTTTTGAACTTTGTTGTTGCTTACTGAGTTGATCTAACTTCGCCCTAGCAGCGTCTAAAAGTTGCTCTTTCTCATTAAGCTGGGCAGTAATACCATCTAAAGCCTGCTGAGCATTAGCAGCGTTACCTTGAGCTAGCTGAAAAGAAGTTTGGAGTAGTTTAAGTTCCGCTTGAGCCTGTTGAGCTGCTTTGTTAGCAGATTGCACGGTTTGTTGTAGCTGTTGCATACTGGAACCCTCCTCGTTCACCACCATTTCAGCTTCTTTAATTTCTTCTTGAAGCTGTTCCACTAGGGCTTCCTTACCGGACAGCGCAGCTTCTGCTGCTTTGGCCGCTTCCATTGCTTTTTCGGCCAGTTGCTCTTTGACTTGCCTGCAGCTTGTTGGCCAGCTTGTTGTTGAGCATCCTCGGCAGCTTTGGCTTCTTGAGCGGCTTTTTGGGCTATGTTCGAAGCTTGCTGTCCATGGCCTTTGTCGCTGTTACTACCATGATCTCCGGCTGGGCCGCAAAAAGGGGCACCTAATAAATTAAAAATGATTACTTTGGATTGTAAGGACTTGAATGATTTTTGGTGGCTTACAGGAAACGGTAAAAAATAATACTGGAAGTAATAATAGGTAAGGTTTCATCCAAATACGTTTCAAGTTGACATAATAGCTGTAAATTGTCAAAATGCGGTTTACGTCAAAATTGACAACGGAATCTGTTTCTCATGAAACAATTTTTATGCAGGGTGATTTGGAACGAAAATTTTAACCAAATATTCAGTATTATTGAACAAATTAAATCAACTTGTTATATTAGAAATAGATTAATATATTACACAAGTCGACAAAAAATTATTTTTCTTTGGGTTTCTGTTCTAATGCTTGAATTCTGATTCTAAATATCAAAAAAAAAAACTAAATTTCCATTTTTAGCTTTTAAAGTTTGCTTTTGTTTGATTTGCGTCGATAAGTAAGTTTTAAAGATTTTAATTTATTTTATGAGCAACAGATAGTAGCACTTTGATCAACCTTTGTAAAGGGTACAGTAGTGAGAGTATTGAGTATTTATTTGTTTATCATAGTTGTAACAACCGTCCTTGTGTGTTACTTAAGCAAGAAAATGGCATCAAGACAGTGTAAACGTCGGACCACAAATAATGAGCAGTGATGAAAGAGTGATGATTTCACAGAATTCCTTATGCTCATGAAAAACAAGCTTGGGCGAGTCTTAAAGCAGCAGTAGTTGTAGTTAATGATTTTCTTTTTTCTTTCTATACAGATTGAAGCAAAAAGTTTTATAACAAATGGGACTGTTTTATCTTAAATTTCAAAAAAAAAATATTTATTGATAATTGGTTCTGCATCACTTGCGAATACATAAGTATTAAATTTTGTAAAATATAGATGGTAGATAGTAGATGGTAGATATAGGTACATGGAAAATTAAAGTTATTGGATATAGAGATATTAGAGAATATTAGAGATATTAGAGATATTAGAGATATTAGAGATATTAGAGATATTTAGATATTAGAGATATTAGAGATATTAGAGATATTAGAGATATTAGAGATATTAGAGATATTAGAGATATTAGAGATATTAGAGATATTAGAGATATTAGAGATATTAGAGATATTAGAGATATTAGAGATATTAGAGATATTAGAGATATTAGAGATATTAGAGATATTAGAGATATTAGAGATATTAGAGATATAGTTAGAGATATTAGAGATATTAGAGATATTAGAGATATTAGAGATATTAGAGATATTAGATGATATTAGAGATATTAGAGATATTTAGAGATATTAGAGATATTAGAGATATTAGAGATATTAGAGATATTAGAGATATTAGAGATATTAGAGATATTAGAGATATTAGAAGATATTAGAGATATTAGAGATATTAGAGATATTAGAGATATTAGAGATATTAGAGATATTAGAGATATTAGAGATATTAGATATTAGAGTATTAGAGATATTAGAGATATTAGAGATATTAGAGATATTAGAGATATTAGAGATATTAGAGATATTAGAGATATTAGAGATATTAGAGATATTAGAGATATTAGAGATATTAGAGATATTAGAGATTGATATTAGAGATATTAGAGATATAGAGATATTAGATATTAAGATATTAGAGATATTAGAGATATTAGAGATATTAGAGATATTAGAGATATTAGAAGATATTAGAGATATTAGAGATATTAGAGATATTAGAGATATTAGAGATATTAGAGATATTAGAGATATTAGAGATATTAGAGATATTAGAGATATTAGAGATATTAGAGATATTAGAGATATTTAGAGATATTAGAGATATTAGAGATATTAGAGATATTAGAGATATTAGAGATATTAGAGAGATATTAGAGATATTAGATAGAGATATTAGAGATATTAGAGATATTGAGAGTATTAGAGATATTAGAGATATTAGAGATATTAGAAGATATTAGAGATATTAGAGATATTAGAGATATTAGAGATATTAGAGATATTAGAGATATTAGAGATATTAGAGATATTAGAGATATTAGAGATATTAGAGATATTAGAGATATTAGAGATATTAGAGATATTAGAGATATTAGAGATATTAGAGATATTAGAGATATTAGAGATATTAGAGATATTAGAGATTATTAGAGATATTAGAGATATTAGAGATATTAGAGATATTAGAGATATTAGGAGATTATTAGAGATATTAGAGATATTAGAGATATTAGAGATATTAGAGATATTAGAGATATTAGAGATATTAGAGATATTAGAGATATTAGAGATATTAGAGATATTAGAGATATTAGAGATATTAGAGGATATTAGAGATATTAGAGATATTAGAGATATTAGAGATATTAGAGATATTAGAGATATTAGAGATATTAGAGATATTAGAGATATTAGAGATATTAGAGATATTAGAGATATTAGAGATATTAGAGATATTAGAGATATTAGAGATATTAGAGAGATATTAGAGATATTAGAGATATTAGAGATATTAGAGATATTAGAGATATTAGAGATATTAGAGATATTAGAGATATTAGAGATATTAGAGATATTAGAGATATTAGAGATATTAGAGATATTAGATATTAGAGATATTAGAGATATTAGAGATATTAGAGATATTAGAGATATTAGAGATATTAGAGATATTAGAGATATTAGAGATATTAGAGATATTAGAGATATATTAGAGATATTAGAGATAGATTAGAGATATTAGAGATATTAGAGATATTAGAGATATTAGAGATATTAGAGATATTAGAGATATTAGAGATATTAGAGATATTAGAGATATTAGAGATATTAGAGATATTAGAGATATTAGAGATATTAGAGATATTAGAGATATTAGAGATATTAGAGATATTAGAGATATTAGAGATATTAGAGATATTAGAGATATTAGAGATATTAGAGATATTAGAGATATTAGAGATATTAGAGATATTAGAGATATTAGAGATATTAGAGATATTAGAGATTATTAGAGATATTAGAGATATTAGAGATATTAGAGATATTAGAGATATTAGAGATATTAGAGATTATTAGAGATATTAGAGATATTAGAGATATTAGAGATATTAGAGATATTAGAGATATTAGAGATATTAGAGATTAGATATTAGAGATATTAGAGATATTAGAGATATTAGAGATATTAGAGATATTAGAGATATTAGAGATATTAGAGATATTAGAGATATTAGAGATATTAGAGATATTAGAGATATTAGAGATATTAGAGATATTAGAGATATTAGAGATATTAGAGATATTAGAGATATTAGATATTAGATATTAGAGATATTAGAGATATTAGAGATATTAGAGATATTAGAGATATTAGAGATATTAGAGATATTAGAGATATTAGAGATATTAGAGATATTAGAGATATTAGAGATATTAGAGATATTAGAGATATTAGAGATATTAGAGATATTAGAGATATTAGAGATATTAGAGATATTAGAGATATTAGAGATATTAGATAGAGATATTAGAGATATTAGAGATATTAGAGATATTAGAGATATAGAGATATTAGAGATATTAGAGATATTAGAGATATTAGAGATGATTTAGAGATATTAGAGATATTAGAGATATTAGAGATATTAGAGATATTAGAGATATTAGAGATATTAGAGATATTAGAGATATTAGAGATATTAGAGATATTAGAGATTAGAGATATTAGAGATATTAGAGATATTAGAGATATTAGAGATATTAGAGATATTAGAGACTATTAGAGATATTAGAGATAATTAGAGATATTAGAGATATTAGAGGATATTAGAGATATTAGAGATATTAGAGATATTAGAGATATTAGAGATATTAGAGATATTAGAGATATTAGAGATATTAGAGATATTAGAGATATTAGAGATATTAGAGATATTAGAGATATTAGAGATATTAGAGATATTAGAGATATTAGAGATATTAGAGATATTAGAGATATTAGAGATATTAGAGATATTAGAGATATTAGAGATATTAGAGATATTAGAGATATTAGAGATATTAGAGATATTAGAGATATTAGAGATATTAGAGATATTAGAGATATTAGAGATATTAGAGATATTAGAGATATTAGAGATATTAGAGATATTAGAGATATTAGAGATATTAGAGATATTAGAGATATTAGAGATATTAGAGATATTAGAGATATTAGAGATATTAGAGATATTAGAGATATTAGAGATATTAGAGATATTAGAGATATTAGAGATATTAGAGATATTAGAGATATTAGAGATATTAGAGATATTAGAGATATTAGAGATATTAGAGATATTAGAGATATTAGAGATATTAGAGATATTAGAGATATTAGAGATATTAGAGATATTAGAGATATTAGAGATATTAGAGATATTAGAGATATTAGAGATATTAGAGATATTAGAGATATTAGAGATATTAGAGATATTAGAGATATTAGAGATATTAGAGATATTAGAGATATTAGAGATATTAGAGATATTAGAGATATTAGAGATATTAGAGATATTAGAGATATTAGAGATATTAGAGATATTAGAGATATTAGAGATATTAGAGATATTAGAGATATTAGAGATATTAGAGATATTAGAGATATTAGAGATATTAGAGATATTAGAGATATTAGAGATATTAGAGATATTAGAGATATTAGAGATATTAGAGATATTAGAGATATTAGAGATATTAGAGATATTAGAGATATTAGAGATATTAGAGATATTAGAGATATTAGAGATATTAGAGATATTAGAGATATTAGAGATATTAGAGATATTAGAGATATTAGAGATATTAGAGATATTAGAGATATTAGAGATATTAGAGATATTAGAGATATTAGAGATATTAGAGATATTAGAGATATTAGAGATATTAGAAATATTAGAGATAGAGATATTAGAAATATTAGAGATATTAGAGATATTAGATATTAATTGTCAATTGTATTTTTAGATTCTTGACTTGAATGGTTTATTTATTGTTCTAATTTTAAAATGATTCCTTATCTATTTCACTTAATTCTTGTGACCTTAATAATATAATCTCAAGTTACAATTTAATTAAGAAATTCTCTCGGAATTATTCCCATGTAAATTTCGTCACATGTGCTGCAACTGAATTTGCATGTTGTTTAGCTTCGATTTTCAACAGTGACATTCGCACTATTAAATATTAATAATTGCGTTTTTTAGAGCGATGGAATGCTTAATAGATATAGAATGGATGTGTGGTGAAGTTTAACGTTTGAAATTGGGTCAATGAATAATAATTGATTTTTAAATAGGTACTATTTTTACTTTGCTGCATCCGGTACGGAAAGTGTAGGAATTATGATTTTTTAGACTTCAAGTTTTCGACGGATCCTTACTATTTTGGGTCTTCTGAATTTGTTTGAAGTATTTTTGCTATTATGTATATCTAGTTGTGTCTCTCTGTGCCTGTGTGTGAGTCCACAATAACTCAATTTAAGCTTCAATTCAACATGTAGTAAGCTGATTAGATTTTGAGCACAGTCGGAGCATCTGGGGTACTTTATAGAAAGTAATTTTTAATATTTATTATTGTTAGTTATGATTATAGAAAAAATTACTTTAATTAAAGTTGTTTGTGATGTCATTATCTATAATTTTTATTCTAAACATGATTTCTCAAAACTGGATCGTAATAGAGAAATTTGAAGAAAAGCGTCAAATTTGGATTTGCAATGAAGATATGAAATTCATATTTTAAATTCATTTTTATTAGATGGGATGTACTCAATATGTTTGATAACTTTGTAGGAAAATCCTGTTTTTTTTTATTTTTTATGTTAATTTTTGCTTATGTTAACCGGCATCCATTACTAATCTATTTCTTACCACAATGAATTATGTCAAATTTTCATATCCTGGATTTAAAAAGAAACTAAATAAACATGCCTTTAACGCTCCATAAACAAAAATAATGTATTATAATTAAGGACTTGAAGGAGTTTGTTTCAGAGTGTTAAAGTACCAAAATAACTATCTTTGAAATACCCTGGTAAGTTTCGGACTTTTTGTTTCCTTACTAATTTGTCAAAAAAATCTAGGATCATCAGAAAGCTCTTCTTTCTCTTTGAGAATGTTTCCCCAAACCCACCTTTGTCTTATCAACAAACCTTTTTTATTTAATTTATAATCTAGTTTATAGTTTTTATTTTATATTGTTAAAAATCCTCTTCATTTAAAGTATGGATACATGCATTCATCAGATATATGATTAAAGCCAAGACGATGTGACTATAAATATTCATGATCTCTTGAGTTTACAAAGTTTTATCAAGGAGCAAGGATGTTAATTGCAAACCTACTTGAAATTGGCCACTCTTTTTTATAAATGTATGTCCTAATTTTTCCAAGAAAGAAAAAACCATAAATATTAGTTGTTTTAATATTCACAGTCTGAAATGAATAAAAAATATAAATAAAAATTCTTGTTGTTATAAATTGTTTGTACAAAACATTAGTACAAATTCCTGAGGTTAAAATATAATAATCTACCCCAATTTACCTGGTCCAAAAGTTTTAAAAATATTCAAGTTATTTTTTTACTTTTTTGTAAATATAATAGCTCGATTTGCACGAAATTTGATAGCTGAGGGTTTTTAGGATGAGAACTCGAGATCTGATCACAGTTTCAATGTAAATTAGAGAGGACAGCAACAGCAGCACTTCCCCTTCATCTCAATCTTCACAACTTGTTTGTGCCCCGGTAAATAAAATTTCTATTTAACAGTTCTTATTCCTTTGCATCTTTTTTACAAAAAAGTATACCTAGTAGATGTCGCTTCTACAGAATTAAAGTAAAAAAATGTTTTATTGCTTACTGAAACTCGTCGTAGCACCCTTTACGCTTTATCCAAGCTCAGGACTTGTCTAAGAAATTTGGATCATGTTTAAAGACCAAAAGTCCAAAACAAAATATCATAGCAGCGAGCTAACAATAATAAGAATGTAAGAATGAACTGGCAAGAATAATAGACATAAAACACAACGTCATTAACAAACCAAAACCGCAAGTTACATAAAACGACATTTCGTAACGTGTTACATACAATATTTTTTGTAATTTACTGACTTCTATGCAACCAATATTACTTTTCTGTATTTCTAGTTACATATGCATCATTTTATTGACAAATAGAAAATCATCGTATTGATTATTTATTCTATACGACTTGCAGAATATTTACATTGTTTATTAAAGTAATTTAGTATTCAAAAAAGTGCATTATTTTGTAGTGTATTGTGTTTTAATTATTTTTTGCTGATTTAGAATGGAAAATAAGAACCAAAACAACATTATTACTAGGTTGTAAGTTTAACCAAATTCTATTTTTATAAGTCAACCTGCTCCTTTGATATAAACTTTTAATAATAATGTATATTATATTTGTTTGTATTTGTTTTCTTTTTTCAACTTGGGTCAAGTAGATCATTTTGACACTTGCTGCGATTACAAAAAATATCACTTATATGTAAAAATTTAAAAAAGTTGTTTAAATACAACTTATACGTGATTTAAACATTTACAAGGATGACGAACGAATATTGACATTGGGGTTTTGGGTAATAATATCCTTGGATGTTAGGAAACGATTTTAGTTTGCAGGGGACATCCTTGAATCATAATCTCAATTGTCATACATCATTCCTCTTCTCTCCGTCACTCTAACCAATACGATTTAAATAGGGAAAGTACACAACATTGAAAAGCAATAATTATGGTTAATTCCGCATTGATTTTGAATTGTTTTGACCATCTCAACTACTACTTCGACAATTTCTTGTTGCAAAGACGAACTCAATTAATTGTAATCCACTCATTTTAATGTGTTAGTTTTGTGCCTTTTACAGTTTATATTATTTAAAATCATAGAATTTATTTTTTCTACACCCACATAGATATTAGCTTATCTACGCACAGATTATAAAACGAAAATGTATGCTACTGCCTTCAAATAAACGAATATATTTCATATCTATTCTAGGTAGTGAGAACACTGCAACAAAATGAAATCCACCAATCAACGTTCATATTTTGATCAAACGACTGCTATTATTTTTAAAATTTTAAATAAGTGACAATTCTATTAAACTAATTGTCAGTATATTTTTTAGTTATTGAGATTAAACATAAATTAAAATGGGTTATTCTTGTGTAGAATCGATTTTGGTTTTTATTTCGTCTATAATTATAAATAATTTGTTAATTTAAATAAAACTATATAAAGTCAATTTAATAACGAGTATTAAAGCAACAAAAATAAAAGAGTAGGTGGTCCTGTGGTCAGTGTTCTAGCCTTCCACTCCACACATTCTCGAATGGGGTAAAAATGAAATGAACTTTTTTCTTTTCGTTTATTTTATTTTAAAAATTATTAAAAGTAATAAATTATTTAAAATTAGTTATTTTGTCTTAGTAACCTAAATTTTTTTTTATTTGTAAATTTTCGTTAGTGGGTCGTAGAAAAAAATCTGATGTGTCCAACACATGACTTTCCTATCTAGTTATTATAGGCTTTTTCCGGTTATTTTGTACAACCTATTGCAACACCTCTATAAATGTTTAGAGGATAAACTAAATATATACATTTTCCACATACATCTTCATCAAAAATTTTTCAATAAATATTCATTGAAAACGAAAATATTGAAAAATTTAAATTTAGCACTTTTCCTATAATTTTTCCATAAGGTCCATTTTAGAAAAATCATGTATAAACAAAAATTATAGAGATCGATATCGCAAACAACTTTTAGTTCAACAAGTTACATAAAAATCGTGCGCAGTGGCGAAGCCAAAAGAACCTTAGTCAATATCTTCGTTGCTGTTGGTCCGATTCAAATGGTAAAAAGGCGTTGTGAGGGGGACGTGCCATAGATTAACGGAGAAGAGAAAAACGTGCGCAGTGGCAATGCCAAAAGGACTTAAGTCAATACCTTCGTTGCGGTTGGCCTGATTCAAACGGTAAAAACGATATTGTGTAAATAAACTACAAACATCAGTTAATATTAATTTTCATAAAATGGCAAACAAATACCAATTAACATGAATAATGTCCAAATCCCTTGTGCTAACTCAGCAAAATATCTAGGTATTACATTAAATGCAAGACTTCGCTGGAAGGTTCATATTAAAAAGAAAAGGCAAGGTTGGAAAGAAAAATCAAGAAAATGTACTGGTTACATGGTAGGCATTTCAGCCTATCTACATTATAAACAAATTATTTTACATAAACAAGTTCTCAAACTAATTTAGACCTATGACATTCAGCACTAGCTCTAACTCTAGCGACAGTAATATTCTAATAATCTAGAGATTCCAGAACAAAGTATTGAGGAACTTTGTCGAAGCTCCTTGGTACATTAGAAACAATGACCTGCCTTTCGAGATCTTCACATGTGCACTGTTGACCAAACTATCACCAGATTCGGTAGGAGTTATGAACAACAGTTTCACCAACATGTGAATGTGGAAGCGATCCAGCTTCTTCATATTACCAACCTGATAAGAAGACTTAAAATGGTAGAACCTTTTGAGTGAGCCAAGTGATTGTGTTAATAACAATGCAAAGCATTGTGCGGTTGCACGTTTAATGTAATTAAGTTATCAGACTCTAAGGTGTACTAATTATTAGAACTTTAGTTTCTAAGATAGCAACCTTAGTTAAGTCAGGTTATAACAAAATTATTCATTGATCAACTTTTAATCAGATTGTAATTTTAATAAACGATCCATATGGAGTGTTTTTTAAAGGATTTTTTTGTAAAATATCAATTTTTCAGATGGGTTTGAAGAATTCCGCCCCTTCCATGTATATCATAGTTTAACCTCAAATAAACAAGAATAATAATTTTTCAAATGAGAAACATCTGAATATGTTTAAAGATATTTAATTTTTTAAAGAAGGCATTTTAAAAATGGAGGAATATCCTCGTCATGGGCATTCTACATACGATGCAAGTCCAGTTTTATTCTCAACTATTTAATTTCGTTCACAGACTTAATAGTTTTTCAATAATTTTAATTGAATATGTTTATGTTTTTTTCTTTTTAACTTCTCCCAATTTTCAGTTGTATAAATATTAGCGGTGTCGTCAACTATAATTATTATATCTTCAGTTTCAATACTAAACAGGTCATTTATGTAAACACTAAACAATAGAGGACCCACAACGGTCCACTGTGGTACTCCCTAATTAAGTATTATGTACTCGCTAAAGACAATTCACTTTCACTATTTGTTATATGTCATTTAGGTAACTTATTTTTCCTATATATGTATTGTATCATCCAAAATTATTGAAAAAATTGTTAAATCTTAATATTTCCTGACAAAATAGATTTCTACTCCATATGTTAAAAAAAATAACGAATTTATAACCAAAAAGATGAACAAATACTAACACAAACAGTCAAATATACCAAATTATAGTCAACTGTATACACTGAATTGTCTTATATAGGCATAATTAATCTCACATTTCATTCAAGACATAAAGAACATCTTTGAGTATCCAACAGTCCTTTGCGCATTTTCTTTATTGTTTGTCATAATTTTATTGAATATTTCCCAAATGTTTACTCAATTACAGTTAACGTGGGTGGAAATTCAACTAAATAGACTTTGTTATTGAACAGTTTCGTATTATAAATGATATGTTTGGTGGTTTACGACTATTTCGAATATCGAAAACAGATGTATCTATCTAGTCCTCCATAACACGACACGATACCATCAGGATAGAATCTCCTACCTCAAAATCTCCTGCTCCCGTTCCTCCTCTTGCTTCTGCCTCATCATAACACCTTCGATGATGGCCCTTTCTTCCGGGGTGAGATGGGACAGATCGGGCCCCGTATTCTCCATGCCGTCCCCCTTCAGGCATCACCCATCGCACAAAAAACTACCCCTTGGCGAGCGCCCGAACGAAGCACCCCGTCATTATTGCACGCCCAGTACCGTAAAGCAGTTATTTCCGCACGGGGCTAATCGAAAAAATCGAGATGATGGCGGCGGTGTCGCGCACGATTTTGCAAAAATTGTTTTTAGGTGGTCTTTATCGGGATTCGGAGCGGAGTATCGCGGCTGGTATTACCCATTCATACGCTTTTCATAAATAATGGGAAGAATCGGGAGAGCGCCAATGGGAGACGGCCGTTCGGTTACGTCACCGGGTGGGATATTGATTGGCGGGTGGCGGCTGCGCGGGTGCCGTCCGGATTGCGCTGTCATTATTCGGAGACGGTCCGCCGCGGCGTTTTTGGGGAGGCGGAGGGTGGGCGGCGTCCCGTCTGCGATCGCTCTGAAGAGGGAACATTTGAATGAAACTTTTCCCGGAATTCTGTGCGATTTTCGGCACGTTTATATATAGAATATTGAATGGGATCCAGATGGACATTGTTTACGAATTGTGACGTAAACATATTATATTTATCTTAACAGTACACTACGTTAATCCTAGAACACAAAAACATTAAAATAATGAAAACATAGGAAAAACTAGAGGAATTAGAAATAATCCATTTTCTCATCATTTTTCCAAGGCCCTTTTAAACACTCTAAAAAACACCAACTTTTATTTTTTTTTCCATCGGACAAGACTAAAAATTATCTTCTTACATCATGAAACTTCTAGGTCTCACGTCCACGAATCTCTACCTAGGGGAGATTGGAGCACATTCGGCCACAACAATTTAGTTTAGTATATATTTTATTAAATTCACATGAAAATTATACCACTATTAATTACATAGCAATGGAAAGTGTTATACACATCACTTACCAAATAATGTAAATTTTACCTTACATAACAAAACAGAATTATTACCTACAGAAAAAAGTAATAAATAACTACATGATAATATTTGCTATATGTGCCCCTTACTGGGACACATTTGAAATTCATATGGGGTAGATTCTACATGAACCCACTGTTATTGCCAAAATCTTTACTCAATTTAGAACCGTCTTCCCGAGATATATCTTCCATAAGCCATATAAAGTTATAATAGAACAAATTGAAGAGCCAGAAGTGGCAGATACGATTCATATCTACACCGACGGTTCTAAAACAAAACAAGGCTCAGGATGCGGAATATACTCCAGATTCCTGAACCTAAACATACAATGGGCTGTGAGCAATAGTGCCAGTGTAGTTCAAACAGAGCTAACGGGGATTCTCATAGCAGCAAAAGAAATAACCAGAAACGATATCACTGGAAGGAACATGCTCATCTATACAGATAGCAGACAAGCACTACTCACCCTGAACAAACCACGAATTTATTCAGGGTTAGTACTAGAATGTCACGAAGCTTTGACCGAAGTATCCATCAACAATGTGGTCACCTTAAGATGGATCAAAGGTCACGCCACATCGAAAGGTAACCGTCTTGCCGATTCACTAGCCAAGAAAGCTGCCAACCAAATACTTTTTGGACCTGGTCCTTCTATTGGCCTGACAAAATCGGTAATGACAGCTCTAATTAAAGAACATTCCCTTGTGAAATTTAAGGAAAGATGGGATGAAACATTAAACTGCAGAGTTGCCAGGGAGCTCTTAAGTTATCCTGACAACACTGCAGCAAACAAATACTTGACTATGACTAGACAGAATCTGCATCTGGTCACAGGCATTCTGACTGGTCATTGCCAAGTACGGATACATCTCCATATCATGGGGCTGTCAAAATCCGCACTCTGCAGAGGGTGCGAACAAGAAGATGAGACCATCGAGCATATCCTTTACGATTGCTCGACGCTCTCATTTATTAGAAGATTTGTTTTCGGCGAGTATCGGCTAACACCGGCCGATATAAGAGAAGCACCTCTTGACGACGTTGTCAACTACATTAAATCTGTAGGCTGGCTCACGAGCTAGGAGGTGCATATCATCTTAGGAGGATGCACAAGTGCCGTGGGGGGTAACCCATCCTCCACACGTTACAGATACAAAGAGAGAGAGAACCGTCTTCTAAGTATTCTTCTATATTCCTTACTATCTGAGAAAAGTACGTCCTCTTGCATTTATAATTCTGATAGATGATGCCAATTCTTCTTTTCAGCAGACGATACAAGTTCTTCTCGTTATTCCATACAGACGAGATGCCTCTAGATGAGAAATGTCCTTTGATAAAACGCATCTCAAAGGTTATCAAAAAAAAATTAAATTTTAAAAAAATTTAAAAGTAAAAAATCTAAAAAATTTAAAAAATTTAAAAAATTTAAAAAATTTAAAAAATTTAAAAAAATTAGAAAATTTAAAAAATTTAAAAAATTTAAAAAATTTAAAAAATTTAAAAAATTTAAAAAATTTAAAAAATTTAAAAAATTTAAAAAATTTAAAAAATTTAAAAAATTTAAAAAATTTAAAAAATTTAAAAAATTTAAAAAATTTAAAAAATTTAAAAAATTTAAAAAATTTAAAAAATTTAAAAAATTTAAAAAATTTAAAAAATTTAAAAAATTTAAAAAATTTAAAAAATTTAAAAAATTTAAAAAATTTAAAAAATTTAAAAAATTTAAAAAATTTAAAAAATTTAAAAAATTTAAAAAATTTAAAAAATTTAAAAAATTTAAAAAATTTAAAAAATTTAAAAAATTTAAAAAATTTAAAAAATTTAAAAAATTTAAAAAATTTAAAAAATTTTAAAAATTTTAAAAATTTAAAAAATTTAAAAAATTTAAAAAATTTAAAAAATTTAAAAAATTTAAAAAATTTAAAAAATTTAAAAAATTTAAAAAATTTAAAAAATTTAAAAAATTTAAAAAATTTAAAAAATTTAAAAAATTTAAAAAATTTAAAAAATTTAAAAAATTTAAAAAATTTAAAAAATTTAAAAAATTTAAAAAATTTTAAAAATTTAAAAAATTTTAAAAATTTTAAAAATTTAAAAAATTTAAAAAATTTAAAAAATTTAAAAAATTTAAAAAATTTAAAAAATTTAAAAAATTTAAAAAATTTAAAAAATTTAAAAAATTTAAAAAATTTAAAAAATTTAAAAAATTTAAAAAATTTAAAAAATTTAAAAAATTTAAAAAATTTAAAAAATTTAAAAAATTTAAAAAATTTAAAAAATTTAAAAAATTTAAAAAATTTAAAAAATTTAAAAAATTTAAAAAATTTAAAAAATTTAAAAAATTTAAAAAATTTAAAAAATTTAAAAAATTTAAAAAAATTAAAAAAATTAAAAAATTTAAAAAATTTAAAAAATTTAAAAAATTTAAAAAATTTAAAAAATTTAAAAAATTTAAAAAATTTAAAAAATTTAAAAAATTTAAAAAATTTAAAAAATTTAAAAAATTTAAAAAATTTCAGAAATAAAATTAAAAAAATTAAAAAAAATTAAAAAAATTAAAAAAATTAAAAAAATTAAAAAAATTAAAAAAATTAAAAAAATTAAAAAAATTAAAAAAATTAAAAAAATTAAAAAAATTAAAAAAATTAAAAAAATTAAAAAAATTAAAAAAATTAAAAAAATTAAAAAAATTAAAAAAATTAAAAAAATTAAAAAAATTAAAAAAATTAAAAAAATTAAAAAAATTAAAAAAATTAAAAAAATTAAAAAAATTAAAAAAATTAAAAAAATTAAAAAAATTAAAAAAATTAAAAAAATTAAAAAAATTAAAAAAATTAAAAAAATTAAAAAAATTAAAAAAATTAAAAAAATTAAAAAAATTAAAAAAATTAAAAAAATTAAAAAAATTAAAAAAATTAAAAAAATTAAAAAAATTAAAAAAATTAAAAAAATTAAAAAAATTAAAAAAATTAAAAAAATTAAAAAAATTAAAAAAATTAAAAAAATTAAAAAAATTAAAAAAATTAAAAAAATTAAAAAAATTAAAAAAATTAAAAAAATTTAAAAAATTTAAAAAATTTAAAAAATTTAAAAAATTTAAAAAATTTAAAAAATTTTAAAAATTTAAAATATTTAAAAAATTTAAAAAATTTAAAAAATTTAAAAAATTAAAAAAATTAAAAAAATTAAAAAATAAAAAAATTAAAAACAATCAAAAAAGGTTTTGTCTAATTATATTTTATCTAAATCATCTTTTACATAATTAACAAAAAACAAAATGTATAAAAAATATTATATTAAAAACTTACTTTTTAAGGCCGTTATATTATATAATACAACGAGTAGTATCGAGACTATCATTTGACAACACGATTAAATTTATATGTTTATCCATAGAACCGATAAAAAATGTATTCAATAGATGGGTATAATATCACGAATTAATAAAAATATGTCAGCTCAATAATTTTTACAGTTGCAGAACAAAAGCCATGACAAAACACAGATTTTACAGCATTATTGTACCAAACACGAATCAGTTATTAGTCCAGTACGGTGTATGCATGATTATCAATTGTTATCAACTAAAAGTATATAAACCTTATTAGGCATTCCAAACTGAATGGATAACAGTGGGTTTTGACAGGTATGATATGACAGGTATGATATGGCAAAATTATGGCAACCCTGTAGGCCTGGTGATTTGACAAGGTCAATGAAATAGATAGTTACATAGATTGAACATCCATATTTTTCAAAATAAACATAAGCTTATGCCTTGAAGTAAAAATGTAAGCAATTATTATTTTTTAAATATCTAAAGGCTGAAAATTGGTTTTAAAACACCTTTTTGCTAAACTGATTCAAATTAATAAATATTTGCCAGGCAATATGGCCGCTCACATACGACCAGCTTTGAGCAATCTATATAACTACATATGTATCATTGACCCTGTTAATGACAACATAACAACAGGGTTGCCATATCTAAACTGTCAGTCCCCACTGGTAGCCATGAGAGGTCGTTGGAATGCCTAATTACATAATTGTGAGTGATAATATCACAAAAATCCAACAACTCTTGCTGCGTTTGAGAATCCACATCGGATGCATCTGAGATGTAAAAAATCTTTGATCACGTGATTCAGTATACGTAAATGTAATGGGACAGATGTGTCCGATGTGGATAAAAAAACGCTCGAGATGTAAAAAATGCATCCGATGTGGATTCTCAAACGCAGCATTTATAGGTACTTTTTAGAAAAGCTTTGACACTGACATTAGATACGGCTGTGAATATATGAGTACAAAATCAAGGACGGTAATTTTAAAATAACGGGAATTACATTGAATGGCTGAATGTGCCTCCCATCCTCCCTACTTATTTCTCCATTTTTAATCAATTATTTCAATAGAAATGCCTAAATATTCTATCTAATTTATCATACTGCAGTAACTTTATTTAAATTTATCAACCATCTCCCTGACGATTAGATATCTTTTGGACTTTTTTAAAATATCAAAACTTTTCGTTTTAATATTGCAGAAATCATAAGATATTTTGTTTTATTTTAATAATATTAAATTTTTGTAACTAGGGACAATGAAACGTGCATTTCACCGATAAAAAATACACTCCTGCATTTAACTCTTAATAAATGCATCGTTAATTTAGTGTGAAAAGTCAGTTAACGCGTATTTTCCCATAAATCTCTATAAATAGACTAATATGACGACAAAAATTATAGTTGACCTGGAAAATTAATACCTTATTCAATGTTTCATTAAAATCATAATTTGAATACAAGAAATATACATTTTTCGTTTTAGCTAAAGTAAAATACAATTTTGTAAGTTATTTTTCAAAGTTTGATACAATTCATTGAACTTGAATGCATCTTTTATTGGTTATAGTGTAAACTTCATATGTAAAGGAAATTTTAAAACGTATTGTTTTAAAAAATGCCTAAAAAATTAAATAAGTCAGTAATTTACTGTTGCATGTCAATTGTCAATTTCCGAATGTCAATATCATAACCTACAATAACTTGAATCGTTTCAAAACAAATACACATTTCTAAAATTGAATAATGACTGAAGAAACGAGCGATAATGAACAAGAACCCACTACAAGTACCGAGCAAACAAAAAAACCTCCTAAACGGGGTATTATTTACTTATCTACTATTCCTCCATACATGAACGTTTCAAAAATAAGAGAATTTTTTAGTGAATATGGTACTGTAGGTAGAATTTATTTACAACTGGCAGATAAAGGTAATACAATTGATATTCTTACTTGTGTAGTAATAAATATAGTTTATTTGATATATTAAGTTACATACTAATAAAAAAATGTAATTTTAGATGTGCCAGAAAAAGGTAAAGTCAAAAAGAAACGCAGAGTAGCACACAAATTCACAGAGGGCTGGGTGGAATTCGAAAGAAAATCCGTTGCTAAGAAAGTAGCAGCTTTTCTTAACAGCACACAAGTGAGTGGTAGGAAAAAATCTAAACAGTATGACCACATGTGGAACATCAAATATTTATCAAATTTTAAATGGACCCATTTACACGAACGATTAGCTTATGAAAAAGCCGCTAGGAGACAGAAATTGAGAGCAGAGATCGGGTTGGCAAAAAAGAAGAGTAACTTCTTTACTGCAAACATTGATAAGGGAAAAAAGAAGAAAAGCAGTGTTAATAGGGAATATGAAAATTTGGAACAAAAGAGTGAAATGGATACTGCAGATACGGAGACTGTTGATGATAGGAAGGAATTTTTGCAGTCCCTTTTTGATTAAAAAAATTTATATTATGAACATATTTTTTATTTTACATTCTATATACAACCTAAAACTATTGATTCATACTGGCTTTATTCTTGTCCCTCCCTGGTATATTATCCCTACCCAAAATCTTTTCGCCACTTGAAATTAAAGCAAAATTATAATCTACAGGATTGGCCAATGCTTGTTCAATAGCAGCATCTATATTCTCGGCAGTTATAAAAGTCTTAGATTGTTCTTTCTCTTTTCTAACAATTTCTTCAATATTTTCTTTCATCTCTTTGATTTTCTTCTTTTCCAATTCGACTTTTTCCAATGCTGCAATAATGTCATTTTCTTGTTGTTTGGATATGGCTTTTTCTCTTATTTCTCTCTGCTTTTCGTTCCATTTTTCATTTATAGATGTACATCTTTTTAGATCTTCTTCAAACACTCTTCGGCTCTCTTCTGGGTCTTCACTTGCCTGTACGGAATAAATATTAAATGTAGGTTTAAATTACAAATAATCACAATTAATACCAACCTCTGCAAATTCTGCACTGTGATTAACAATGAAATAGTACCTTAAAGACTTCATTTGTGTACGATAATTGTTATGAAGTCGCTGAAGTTCGAGTTTTTCTTCTTCCGATTGCGATGGTCGAGGAGGAATTTTAAATAATTTAGATTTTGCTGTACCCAGAGATATCGGTTTTCTCCTCCTGAATCGGACAGATTCGAATTTGGTGAAATTAGTAGCATCATGCTTCGATAACAGCCGTAAATTTGGTGTTAATTTAAGCATTTTTAATTGTAAATCATAACAATACTTTCAAAAAATATAATCGGGAGTTTTCACTTTCAATTCTAACCTATACTTTTTTATTAACTTGATTGAGGATCAAGGTGGGAAATGTAAAATAACTTGTAACAGTTATAAAGTAACTTATAATTTTATTTTTAATTTATATCTTTTGCTTACATAAATTTAAGAAACAAAATAGAGTGACAATATCTTTTAATATAGATACTATTTTTTATGGCAGTGTCTGCTGCACGGATGTCGGTTGTTCAAGTTTTCGTTGCTGCACGGATGATCCTGCGCCGAATGGAAAAGTATTATATTGTCCTGGATATTAAAAGAAACAAAACACTAAAAGAATTTAATAAATAGTTTAGACAGTATCCAATCACATGATGAAATTGATATAAGATTGTTAGAAGTAAATTTAAATTTTTTAAAAAATTATTTTTCCCCGATATATGGGCCTAATATAAAGAAAATCAAACAACAGTTAATCAAAAAGGTAAAATGGATATGCGCGGAATATAATGAAGAGGTTTCCAAGTGACAACCAAGTGTTCGTTGTGACTCTTGTCTGCATTGGGTGCAGTGGCGGCTTGTGGGGGTGTTCACAGTGACAGAATATAGGTATCAGTACAGATGTATGAAAAAACTTTGTGTTTTAGAAAGTTTATAATATACTTTTCTAAAACAGTGACAGTTTTTTACCTATATCTGTACCGGGACTTATATTCTGCTACTGTGAACCCCCAACATTTTTGTCCCAAACCGCCCCTGATTGGGTGCATGTAGCACATCTCAACAAGAATGCTTTGAATTAAAAAAATATATGTTTGCGTACACTTCTACTTTTTTATCTCAAAATAGTCCTATTTTGTTTTTTTATTCCCCTACAAATTTTAAATACTTGAATTTTTTCTATGATAATTCACTAATAGGAAGCTAAGAACAGTTAAACCAGAAAATTATTTTTTTCATCGCCTTGCTTTCTAATATCTCGCATCCTTGCTGCTTTTGCTACCCCACCTAAAAAACAAAATAAAAGGTACCGAACTGAATCAAACGTCAAAAATACGGAGAACAAAAATGTCAAAAATAAATAAAACGATTTATCAACAACTGCTGACAACTAATAATAATTATCGGCAATCGTTCATTTTTGTGATCGTTATCCGTGCGTTAAGGATAACATTGTAACACCGAAAATTACGTCATCATCCGTGCATCAACGACGCGTTAAATCACCGATGTCCGTGCAGTAGACACTGCCATTTTTTATGTGAGATTCGTATCCTACTCATCATAGTATACCGAGACTCATGCGACCCTACAAATTATCCATCTACTAGTCCGACCTTGCCTTGCAGGTAGACTACCACTACCAGTGATACGTAGAGTGTACATTTATTCTACAAAGAAGATAACTTTAAGGTTTGTTCTGTTTCTTCAAAAATCAGCAGTGGGATTATCATCTTTCAATACAGCATATGTCGAGACGCCTATCTTCGTTCGACAGACAGCGATTCTAATGTAATGTCTTTCCCTGTTCAACACGTAACGTATTGAGTTAGCACATAAGAATCCCTGTGCAGATGTGTCCAACACATGACTTTCCTGTCTAGTTATTACACGTTTTTTTCGGTTATTTTGTACAACCTATTGTATCACACCCGTAAATATTTATTGCCAACGAAACTACTGATAAATTATTTTTTTTATTTTTCCTCAAAGTTTTACATTACGGTTCATTTTAAAGAAATCATATATAGATTAAAAATTATAGAGAATGATACCGCAAACAACTTTTATTTATACAATTTTCTTAAAAATTGGAATTTTTCACTTTTTGTCAAATTTTTTGAATACGGACCATTTTATAAAAGTTGTGTATAAAATAAAAATTATAGAAAATAACGTTACAAGCGTAAATAACCGCAGAATGGGTTAAAGCATAAAATTAAAATTTGGTGTTTTTCTCTTATTCCGTTTTTGAGTTAATTCAAAATTTGTAATTTTTCTCAAATATCTCGAATACGGTCCATTTTAGAGAAATTATGTATAGGACAAGAATTATTGAAAATGATATTACAAATAACTTTTATTTGAGCAACTTTCTCAAATATTTGAATTTATAAATTTTCATTCTTAATGCCAGTTATCAGTTTAATATATTTTTCTAGTTGCAAAGTGTTTATCATAAAAGTACGCAATTAATTTTGAAGTGTGATAGCAGTGTTAAGTAAGCATAGCAGACATAAATACTGATTCATTCATAAAATGCATGCGCGCGCACCTCAAATAAACGTACTCGCACAAACCATCCCCACTCAAATTAGCAGCTGTCTACTACTATTGACTAATGCGGCAGCAGATGCGACAGCTCTGTCTGTGTACACACGAACGATTTATTTCAAGCCTGTTGTTTAAAAATTTAATGTTATAATGGAAACATATTTTTTAGTGCTTTATTTAAAGATATTTTAAACTTGTGCCGCGTTTGAGAATCCACATCGGATGCATCTGAGATGTAGTAAATCTTTGATCACGTGATTCAGTATACGTAAATGTAATGGGACAGTATAATCCCTTAATAATAAAACTGTCTTTGATAAACTTTTCGTAAAAGCTCAAAATACGCAAATGACACTATATGGCTTCACTGGCACCAAAAAAATGGAAGTCAATCGATATTTGCTCGCAATTCTCTGCATCGGTCTGAAATAGGAGCTACAGGTCTCCTCTCTTTCCTAGTTTAAGTGGTTTGTTTGTACAATCCCTAAACTGCAAGAGCCGTAAACAAATGAGCTTAGTTATTTGGAATATTTTATAGCCCCATCTCTAATATATTAAAAACTAGCCAAATCAAATATACAGAAGTAAGGAGTATTTTAGCGATTAATGATTTCAAAAATATATAGTAAATAAGTTATCATCAAAAATCGAAATTATGTATTTTTTTAATATATGACAATTTTATAAATTAAACTAATGAAACTGAATCAACTTTTCCGTGATAAGACACAAGGAATTTGAATCAATCAATAAATGTAATTCAAAACTATTTAAAATTTAAACGTTGGCTATAATGTATTTAGCCAAACGTCAAACCTCTGACGAGAGGCTATTTCGCCCAGACCGTACCGACGTTGCCAAATGTTAATGACACTAAGTTAGGCGCGAAATTTAAACGTTCCAAAATATACACATGGCGTAAATGCATATATATGAATATTGTGTATTAATATTAATAATCATTGTGACCAGATAATCGATTATTATCGTTCAAAATTGTTCAGGTATATTAATAATAATAAGTAGTAATTATATATTGTATGATATATTGCAAAATTAGTAGGTAGGTACCTATTTGTAATTGTATTATATTTTGATATACCTACTGTAATAATTTCTGGTAAATAAAACTTCTAAGTTTGTTTTCAATTCTTTTTATTTGAATACACATTTTAACATAAATTATCTAACCCAAACTACCTACCTAATAATACTTTTCCAAACAAAATAGGAAAACTTATTCCCAGAACTTATAGGTACACTAAACATACTGATGATCATTAGAGGGAAATGAGGATATTGCAAGAAATGAATCATCAAGGGAGTGCCTCAAATCTACCTACCCACTGTCTCCTTGATATAACTGAAGAATATTTTCTGTACAATTGTATCTTTTCTGTTAGAGAACATTATAGCCACTGGGAATCCGTGGTTGAACTCATCAATAACCATAACAGTAGTCATCTCAAAATCGTATGCGTTCAGACCATGCGTACCATCAACTGTAATTATACTGGGAAAACTCTTAAGCATCTGTCTTTGAAATTTATTCATAACAATCAGACAAAAGTCATGTTTTTTTAGAACTCCTTGTTCAATGCCTTGAGGTTTGTAATACGGCCGTATTCATGAAGAAACTGCAAACAGCTCAGTTAACTAACCGGTTGTTAAATGTTAACAAAGGGTTAGTAATACTTGCTATTCACCAACCGTTTTAATCAAGCAGTTAACAAACCCTTGATTAAATTAAAAGTAACTAAATTTAAGTTGGCAACACCAATTTGTGCCTCACTTCAGTTTTGATTTTTAGAACAATATAACCTAACTTTTACTCTGTTGTCTGTTTTGGTTTTGCGAATTTTTATAAAAAGTATCAAATTATTATTTATTTGTGTAATAATTGTGATTTGAGAAAGGGATAATACCTATAATAAATATGACGGAGGAGAAGAAACGATCTTCAAATTTTACACAGCGAGAGAAGGATATATTGATATCATTGGTTGAAAAGTATATTAACGTTTTAGAATGTAAAAAAACGAATGCAATATATAATAAACAAAAACACGAATGCTGGGAGAAACTGGCATGGGACTATAATGCCCTACAAACAAGTGGACAACGAACAGGATCCCAATTACGGACACTGTACGAGCAGATGAAAAAATTAGCTAAACAACATAAGGCTGACAGTAAGGTAAGGTACAATTAGGTCCATCCTGGGTCACACAGTATTGCTCAAACTGAAATAGATTTAAATAAACATGGCTAGGGTTGCCAAACATAGACTTGCCCTCTTTTTGGGGACATTCAGCTGGCATTTCTTTTTTGCTTTCATAAAAAATTGTTCATCTGATTTTTACTGTTAATATTTATGTAATAACAAATACACATAAAATATGGAAATAACTAACTACATATTTTTTGTTCAAATAATCACGAGTAGGAAAATTATGGTAGATTTCTATTCAAGGCATTGTATTGTTGCAGGTAGAAATTCTAAAAACTGGTGGAGGGGAGAATACAAAGCACAATATCCTTTCTTCACAGGATGAAAAAATTTTAAGTCTTTTACAAGAAAAATATTTTTGTGTGGACAATGTTCTGGATTCAAACGTTCTTAATGAAAATAACTCAGAAACTGAAAACACATTTTTTGCAACACCTTCAACATCTAGGAATTTTCAATCTTGTGATGAAATCCTGAAGAAACCCTTGTCCTTAAAAACAAACATAGGTCAACTGACAAATATTGATAATGACTTTACATTTAATGAAACCTCGGATGAAACTATAGAAATTCTTTTAGAGGAAGAACCAATGGAAGAACAATCTCAAAGCTTATTACAGTTTCAGCCAGGAAAGAAATTTAAAAAAAAACAAGAACAAGAAAATGTTAAAACTGATGTCAATAAAAAAGAAAAAAGTAAAGAGAAGAGTACTAATAAAAAACCCAATGGAGGAACCATTTTGAAGCCTTCAGGTCTCTCGGCCAAAAAATTTGAAGTATATGAAAATAAAATACAAGTTTTGCATTTAGTGCAGAAAAATGAAGAAGAAACGTTGAAAGGTATAAAAATGGATAATGAAATAAAACAAATAATTAAAGAAAAAGAGGTCTTGGATCTTAAAATAAAAAAAATTCAATATGATAGACTTTTAGAAAACAATTATTAAGAATGAAAAGTTTATTTCTTTGAGTGCCAAGTCAAAGGCCTAGTACTTAGTTCTTGTTATAGACTGTACTGATTTATTTGAAGTTATACATTTATAGTAGATCTAGGGTATTTATTTAAAGTTTAGTTTTTGAGTTCCTCTTATTATTTTTAATGATAGAAATAAAATACTCTAATGTTCAAAACAAAAATTGTGGTTAATTTTTGGCCCATTTTTGGTTCGTGTTTTTTTCATTATGGTTCCTGTTCCTTAGTGTATTTTAGGTTAAATTTAAATTTGTTATTTTTTGTTCTTCATTTGTTTGGATTAAAGAGGTTTTTTTATGTTCAAATAATCAATATGTTATAAATAAAAAGATGTTTAATGTTCAAAATTACTTTTATTTTTTTTTTAGCCGTTAAACTTTAAACAGTAAAATATTTAGCTACTAACAATTTTGTTAAATTTTTGAGCATATTGCAAAATGTAATAATATTTATTCATACTCGTATATTACAGAAAACATTATATTTAGCACTAACTAACAAATCAGAATTACAAAATTATAATTTTTTTCTAATTTTACCTTTAAATTTCAGTGAGTTAAAAAAATTAATTTTGTTCTTAATATTTTCCAGTTGTTAATTTCTCCAATAACAAAATAGTCAGGATATTAGTGCTAATGGGTACTTTATCTGAACCTTTAGCAAATCAGTTAAAAACAGTTTGTAGTAAAGCATCCCTTGTTGCAAAATTTTGCCCTCCACCATTATAATGAACTACTCCAATTATATCATCTAGATTAGGGATATCATCAAGTTGCTCTAAGTTATCACCTACTTGAATACAAATGTTGTGTAACACTGCAGTGGCTACTATTATATTACATAGAGTTTGAAGTTTTAATCTCATTCCCAATGATAAACAGGGAAATCTCCGCTTCCAGACACCAAATAGACGTTCTACAGTATTTCTGGTGGATATTTGAGCCCTGTTATAGCGTTCTTCTGTCGGATTATGAGGATTTAGTAATGGTGTTAATAAGTAAGTTTTGCATGCATATCCGCTATCCCCGAGTAAACAATATGGTGAAAATTCTTGATTTTCAAACCTTGCTCGAATGATTGAGTCATTAAATATTGTTGAGTCATGCACACTACCAGGCCATCTAGCTACAATGTCATTTATCATAAGATCACTATTACCCACTACTTGCGAGTTTATACTAAACCATTGTTTGCGGTTTCTAAAAACTTCAGCATTTTCTCCTCCTGGTGATTGGATCTTGATGTGTGTACAATCTAAGGCTCCTACAAAAAAAAACATAAATGGTAAATCCAAAGTTTTAATAATTAAGAAAAAAAAGTACCTATTATTCCAGGAAGACCATGAATATTAAAAAATTTCATAACGGTTTGCCTCTTCTCTTCATTTGTTTGTGGCATTCTTATGAATTGGGCTCTCAAAGCAGCAATGTGATTTGTGATATTTTGTACAATTCTTGATACAGTAGGTTGTGATACATTGAAATGGTCCCCAATATTAATTTGAAATGAACCTGTTGCATAGTATCTGAGGCAAATTAATATTTGATTTCGTTTAGAAATTGGATAACCCTCATTATATGGTTCTGGAACATCTTCTAATAAATTCTCTATGTATAAAAAAGTCTCTTTATTTATACGAAATCTTTGTTTAAATTCAATTTCGTCCAGTTCATTAAATAGATCGTTTCGCGGTCTCACTATTTTTTGTCTTCTTGCACCTGGTCCCTCATCTTCAGACGAGGACGAAGAGGATGAGGTATCCTGTACACGGTAAAACCTATCCATCTAGGTATTTACACAAACGGTTCTAAAAATTGTTGTTTGCTTAGAAAAATCGTAGGCCCTAAATAACTACAAAACGAACCTCAAAAATTTAGAAAATTCCTATTAGCAGTATTAACTGTCAGATAAGCCCCTTAACTGGGCGATCTCGGGCAGTTAACTATAACAAACTGTTAAGTCCTAACAAAGTGTGATGAATACCACAGATGCATGTTGACCAGCTGTTAGATATTTAACCAGCCATTAACAAGTTAACTACTGTTCATGAATACGGCCGATAGAGAACTGGGTTTTCTTCTGAACCTTGACATTCCTGTACCCACAGATCAACTGAAAATGCATCATTTGAGCTTCTCTTGCCATCTTTTGATTCAACACCATAGCTTGTTTTGATATTTCTGATGTCTTTTGAAGTTAGTAAATCAACTCTTTTCAGCTCTTCTCCAATATTGTCTCGTGTAGAATCCAAAATTCTATAAAAAATATTAATTTTTATTATACTTTAAAAAAAGAACCGGGGTACCGAGCTCGACGCTTTAAATGTTAAAAAGATTTCAAATGTTACACAAGGCGCGTAGCTATGTGGGTCCCTGTATATTACACTTACTAATTTATATTACTTACTGTGTAGGTATTACACAGCAATCCTACTAACTACTATTATATTATGTTCAAGTCTAATTTTTACCTTTGAGGTGTTATTCCATGAACAAGTTTCGAAGCAATAGTGTTCTTTTCTGCTTTTGGTAATCTGATATGCTGCAAATCGAAAACATGACCATAGTGCTTTTTCTGCCAATCAACAGAAATATATCCATTTTCTTTTATCACTTTGATCTGACTTGTGCATGAGTGGCCAATCTTGCAAGATCCTCGACTTTTCTGCAATCTACGTCTCTGTTCAGTGTGTTTTGCTAAATAACCTAAAATTATTAACCAAATTTGTAATAAAATATTGTAGATATGCTTAGAATGAAAAAATAGTATTTGCTTCTATAATTAATGACTAGGTAGACATTGATAGTACAAGTACTCAACTTACCTGTTTTACTTCTATTGCAATTGTAATAAATGATTTCACCATTTGTACTGGAGTGTCTACTCTTTAAGATGTAATAGCAATTATTTAGCTTTTCAATGCTTGATTTCCAATTCTCGAATTCTATAAAAATAAATAAAAGGTACTATTAAAACCGAGACTAAAACAATGACAATGGTATAGTAATTCATGGTACTACCACTCACTCATTCATATAAAGCAAAAAAATCATATACATATATGTATGTGTATGGTATCTATTGGTACCAGAGAATTGGTACCCATGCTTAATTTACAAAACTTACCATTCATACTTTCCATAACTAAGGATTGACTTGGAAACTTAATTTGATGGACTACTTCCAGATGGTCCATTAATCGTTTATTGGTGGGAAATGCATTATCACATTGCTGTTCAGCACACCTATAGGTCCATCTTATAGGACTTTCTTTTCCATATGTAATTGGCTTTGGCTCCAAATGATGAACTTCTCTAAAATGCCTATTATGGGACGATTGTGTAGAGAAGAGCTTTTCACATACTGTACACATTACAGGCATGTTGAAAACACAACTGACACTGACCAGTCGCTACTCACCACTATTATTAAAAATATGAAACAAGTTTCTATTCTATTTTATATTTTATAGTTTTCGCCAAAGCAAACACTCTGTTATTAATCTTATTATTTAAGGTTAGGTATATTTTACCTTTCTTCTTTCTTCCAAAATAAACCGGACTGAAATTTGGCAACGTCGGTACGGTCTGGGCGAATTAGCCTCTCGTAAACCTCTGAGTCAAGAGTCAAACGTCGTGCAAACGTCAAACGACAAACGAGTCGATAAGTTGTCAAAAGTGTCAAATATCCAAAGAATTTTCTAGTTTTTGTTTTTTTCGAATTTTCGCCCGTATTTTAATTTTCGGTGTGCGAGGTAATACATTTTATTGAAAATGAACAACATTAGCCCCACAACAGGTAGGCCAGAAAAACCCAGTGTATGGTGCATGTATTGTTAATTTTCAATCACACTGGACTCTGTAGTCATGTCATTAGCTTTCATCCCACGTAAAAAAATTAAATTAAATTTGATTGTCGCAAAGTATTTTGATATGGATCACTAAAGTCATCAAGATGTTATTTTGTTTTTGTAAATTTCGCTTATCCCGGACTGTTTTTTGTATCATGTGACGTGTCAATTAAATACATTAGTTATGTTTTAATTTATTGTTGTGCAATAAAGTGTTTTGCATAAAACATATTGGTGTTAATTAATTAGGCATTAAGGTAGGTATAATTATTATTAATAGATTCATTATTTATTAAAACAGTTAATACCTGTCGGCAGGTTTAGGTAATAATGAGTGTATTATTGGTTGCATATATTTAGGGGCTGGTTCTTTTGTTGTGAAACGAGAAATATGAAAGCTTTACCTTCAAAATAAAACGGTACCACCAAACCAACTTTCTACAGTTTCTAGCCGCGTAAGCATTATTGAGGTTTGTAAAATCTGTCATTTTTTGTAACACTATCTAAAATGCATAAAAACTCAAAGACATTATTCGGGTTAAAATGCTTAACGATGAAGATCCGAATTTAGAGTACATAGAAGATCCTTATTTCACGCAATCGTCCAGCGTTACACCAAGTTTAGACGAACCGGACCTGGATGAATACGATTTGCTTGAAAACGAGTTAGATTTGTTTGATTTGAGACAGTTTGATTTTGACGAGGTGACACACAGCAGTTTGTATTCGTTTCCTGAAGAGACTGAATCTGTGAACGTTGAAACCGAGTTTTTTAACGTTAAAAGAGCCAATACTATTTTGAGGGCTTTTTTCAAGAACAAATTGAAAAAGCAAGTGCGCGTGACTTACTGCGATCTTACTAAGCCCTATTTGGCTAGATTGCCGAAAGATAGTAATTTTAGAAAATATTTAGATATCAGTCATAACGGTGAGTTTTTTCTATTATAATTACAAATTTAATAAAAAGAGTACTTAGATATAAAATAATATGAGAAAAGAAAGGTTTTGAGAGAGCATGAACCTTTAAAACTTTTTTATAAAAACGTAATTATTATTAGACTACAAAATTTGATTTGATGTAAATTTTGATTTCACCTACCAATTTACTTTTAAATTAACTTCTTTTTTTTAATCAAGTCTTCATTTAATTTAATTTAAGAAATAAATGTTTCTTTAGCAACTAGATTTTTTTAAATTGACCTGATTCTTATAAAATTCTGGGAATACCTAATTTGACCCCTTTTCGATTATGAAAATAATTAAACATAAAATTTGTAGGTATCTTTATTGCAAAAAAAATTAAGTTCCATATTTTGTGTAAAACAATAACACATTTTTTTTTAAGTAAAAAATTTGCCATATTTTCAATTATTATTAACACGTTGATGGACACATGACTTGAAAAAGTTCATGTTGTGAGTACATTATATTTAAAAAATATTTTAATTGAAGCTCTCTCGATTATAAAGGTTTCCCAAATGTGTGAAAAAATTACATTGGACATGATCAGCTCTCTGTCTCATCACAATATCTCTATCCTATAATACTATACAAAAACACAAGATAAATATTTAAAGTTCGGGTAAAATCTACTTAACTTGACAGCAAATCTCTTTTCCTTGTTGGTGTAGATCCAACAATAAAAGAAGTAGTGTACATGAATTCATTTTGGCCAAAAAATGTATGCTTCTCAAGATTTGACTTTAGGAAGGGTCAACATTTCCTCGACAATCCCGATGGTTACAGAAAAACTGGATCTGTGTCATTTTTAATAGCAGACATGAAATAAGTACTGAAGACTATGTGCCTTCTAAAGTTCTCAATACTACTGAGTCATTCAGGGGTTCAGCGGGGCCATGTCCATCTTTCATTAGAATGTTCAATGTATAGGAAACAAAATCTTAGAAATCGAAAGGTTTAGTATAAAAAAACACATCTATTAAGATAATCTGCATCACTGAGCTCTGGTTAAACAATCATGAAAAAGATTGTTGTAATTTGATGAATTATAGAATGGCTAGCAGTTTTTGTCGAGGCATGTATAAAAATGGAGTGTTAATTATTTGGTATTAACATCAATGTTTTTAACAAAAAAACTCTTTTATCCTTTTGACGCTATTTATTCAAAAACTGACAACTATTCAAAAAATTATTATATCAAATCATAGTATGTAATAAATATATATACAGGGCATATTAATATTTTTGAACATAGTCCCCCCCGGTGTTGATATCACTTTTATCAACACAAGTATTAAATTTAAAAATTTTTCTGGCAGGTCGTCTATAAACTCCGTGAGCAGTCCTAACATCGACTACACGTACAACATTATCTTCTGCCTTGTAGGTTTTGGTTATTACTCCAAGTGGCCACTGCCCTCTGGGAAAATCATTTTCATTTATTATGACTACATCTCCTTCTCTCAAGTTTTTATCTTCGTCATTCCATTTGCTTCTGGTAATTTGTGTAGCTAAATACTCTTTTAACCAACGTTTCCAAAATATATCTATTAAATATTGAGCTACTCTCCACTGTTTTTTTGTAAATGAATCTTCTTTGGAAAAAAAACCTGGTGAAGTTAATATTTTCTCAGAGTCCAGAATTAAGATATCATTTGGACTAATGCTAATTTTGTCATTTGGATCATCAGACACGTGTGTTAAAGGACGACTATTTATTATATATTCACATTCAGCGAACAAAGTTTGGAGAACTTCGTCTGTAGGATGTCTGTCACTCATAATCGCCGAAAGAGCTCTCTTGAAGCAGCCAATTAGACGCTCCCAACTTCCTCCTTTCCATGGAGAAATTGGAGAGTTAAATTTCCAGGAAATACCTCTGCTTGTTACATCCTCAGCTACTTTCTCCAGTTGAAGTTCGTCTAAAGCTTCAAGTAGTTCTCTATTTGCACCTTTGAAGTTGGTTCCATTATCGGACATTATCACATTTACTGCGCCCCTTCTTGCTAAAAATCTGCGTATAGCCATTATGCAGGAGTCTGTACTAAGGGAATGGGCTATTTCTACATGAATGGCTCGCATCGTCAAACAAGTGAATAAAACGCCATACCGTTTTTCCAATCTTCTACCAACTTTTACTTGAAATGGTCCAAAGTAATCTATTCCCGTAGCCCAGAAAGGTTTCTTAAAACAGAAAAGTCTTTCTTTGGGCAACGATCCCATTTTTGGTTGCATTTGTTTTGCCTCTCGGCGTCTACATATTTGACAAAACCTTACAGTCTTCTTAACAACTGATCTTATTCTAGGGATGTAGAAGTTTCTTCGCAGATTATTAATGATGGTCTCAATACCTTGATGAGCATTTTTTGCGTGCACATGTAATATCATCTTCTGCGTATATGGGTGAGAACCATCAAGAACTACAGGATCCACAGATATTATGGACGTTGTCGTGTTTATTTTACTTGTTCTACTTGAAATCCTAATTATATCGTCTTTGTCAAGATAAATGCACTGTTTTCTAAGTCTACCAGTTGTATTTTGATTATTTTTGTGGAGATTCTGTAAGTCAATCTTAAAACAAGTACATTGTACTAGTTTCCACCACTTAGTCTCAGCCCATTTAAGGGATTCACAAGGAAGGAATGGAGATTTTTCATTTATAGGAACTTTTTTTAGGATATCTAGTACTTGTTTAATTCTAGCAGTTATACGTAGTAATTTTATCCAACTATAATGGTTTTTAATTATGGGAAGAGCGTCTGAAATACATACAATTTTTACTTCTACGGATTCCATTAAAATTTCTTCTTTACTTATGTCTACATCTTGTGAAAATTGTGGCCAACTATCTTCTTTTTCGTAAAGAAACTTGGGACCATTTAGCCAGCAATCATTTATAGTGCTCCTTGAGGTACTTCTTGTGCATGCATCTGCTACATTGATTTCTGAAGGTACCCATTTCCATTCATCAGCAGTCGTTGTTTCCAAAATTTCTCCTACGCGAGTTGCTACAAATGTCTGAAGTTTTTTGTCATTATAAAGCCATCTCAAAACGGTTTTGGAATCAGACCAAAAATATTTCCTTTTAACATTTAACTTCAGGTTTTGTATAACTGTCTGCGATAAACGTGCCCCCATAACTGCAGCAAGTAGTTCTAATTTTGGAATTGTGAGTGTTTTAAGAGGAGCAACTCTGGCTTTGGAAGCAACTAAAGTTACTTGCATGTAATTGTCATATACCATACGAAGATAACTCGCTGAAGAATAAGCTTCTTCACTAGCATCTACAAATGTGTGTAGCTCAATGAAAGAAGCATCGTCTAATAATCGAAGACAATAACATCTAGGGATTTCAATTTCCATTGCCTTTTTCAAATCTCGTAGCCAGATTGTCCATTTTTGAAACATTTTATCAGTAATTCCGTCGTCCCAACCAACTGCGCTACGCCATATGGTTTGTAGAAGTATTCTGACTTTAATACTAATTGGAGACAATAAACCTAGTGGATCATAAACGGACATTGCTGTTTTTAAAACTTGCCTCTTTGTAGGAACTGACGATCCATCCAAAATATTTCTAGGAACTTTATTTAATTTAAGATTGAAATTAAAACTGTCTTTTTTTGAATCCCAGATCATGCCAAGAACACGTTCCTCGTTGGTTTTTTTGTTCACTTCTGTATTGACCTTCTCATTTAACAGATTTTTTGGAATATCTTTTAAAACTTCTTGTGAATTGGCAATAAAATTTCTAATTTCAAAACCTCCCTTGGCGTGAATATTTATGACGTTATTTATAAGTATTATTGCTGCTTCTTCAGAATTTGCGCCATCAAGCCAGTCATCTACATAATGATTATTAATAATGGCATCTACTGCTTTTGGGTATTGATCTTCAAACTGTCTAGCATTGTAGTTTTTAACAAATTGAGCTAGAAAAGGTGATGAAGTGGTACCGAACAGCATAGCTTTCATTCTGTAAGTGTTTAAAGGAGCATTTTTACCTAAATTGCGCCACAAGAAACATTGCGTGAAGGTGTCTTCATAATAGATATTAACTCTGTTAAACATCTCCTTTATATCCCCCGCAAAGGCTATTTTATGGATGCGAAATCTTATTAGAACTCCGAATAGTGGTGAGAGCATATCAGGACCCGTTAATATAAAGTCATTTAATGAACAACCGTGACTCTTTGCTGCTGCATCAAACACAACTCTTACTTTTCCTGGTTTATTTGGATTGATCACTGGAAAATGCGGTAAATACCAAATTCTTTTCACTTTTTCAAGTTCTTTTTGACTGACTGGGGTAGCATAATTTTTCTCTAATATTTTTTGGATTTCTGCTATGTAATGTTTACTTAATTGAGAATCTTTTGCCAATCGTCTTTCTAGACAAAAAAATCTTTGCATTGCAATCTTTTTTGATTCTGGCAGTTGTTGATCATTTTGTTTCCATGGAAGTTTAACCTCAAATTGGCCATTCACGTTTTATGGAATTTTCAGCAATAGCCAAGGCTCTTTCTTCTTCTTTGGAATGCGTAAAGTTTCGTTTGGTTTGTACTACACCAAAACTTTCGAGCTTCATATATGATGTTACTATACCATGAAGTTTTTCATCACATGGTTCGCAGCATACCACAACTACTTCTTCTTTCTGGTAGCCAATTTGATCATTACTTGTTGATCCTACGTACCCATGTAATGTCCAGCCGATTGTTGTTTTGGATAGAATAGGTCCATTTAAAAACGGTTGAATAGTCTGCCGCGAAATAATAAGATGTGCGTTATTCTGGCCTATTAGTAAAGTGGGTTGGGCTCTATCTTCTAGATCCACATCTACATTTTGTATAAAGGGGAATCTTAGCAACAGGTGCTTTAAGTCATATCGTTGCCATGGTAAATTTAATTCACTGACAGTTCTAATATTTTGAAGTTTATGAAAAGTAGGAGAGTTTTGATTTGCTACTTTTGCCTGTACAATCTGGGAATCTTGATCATGTCTGAATATTTCACCAGTCCATTTGCAACATAAAGGTGAAATTGGGCCAGTTAAACCTAATTCTGCAGCAATTTCCGAATCAATTAATGTCGTAGTGCTTCCTTCATCTAGTAATGCGGTTATCTTGATTACTTTATTGGGACCTTTTATTTTTATTGGTAATACTTTCAGTAGTGTTTTACCTTCTACTACTTCAACGCATGTATTTAATTCGTTTGTATTTGCTATTTGAATAATATTTTTGTGCAGTAAATTATGATGGAAACGATCGCAATTGTTAATGCCACATATTTTTCTTTTTCTGCATTTTCCATTGTGTCTGTTTAAGCAGCAATAACACATATTGTTATTTTTTACGAATTTCCATCTTTGTTGAATATCAAACTCTTGGAATTTGCTACATTTTTCTACTGAATGTTGATTTTTCTTACAAATTTTGCAAATTTTACTCGGCCCTGGATTTTGCGAATTAGTGACCCATCTATTTTCGTTACTATTATATTTTACTGGAAGAGTTAAGAAAGTGCTTTCAGTATTCACATTTGAAATAAATGTTATTCTAGAAACTGTATCGGACATTTGTTGAACCCAGAATGAAAACTGTTCTAATGTCTCTTTACAACTTGCAATCTTCTTTTCAATTAAGTAACTACCCCATTGGGTTAGTAGATGTGGTGGAAGTTTATTTACAAGCGTTCGTAGAATACTTCTTTTTTCGATATAACATTCCATATTGCCTTCTGTGATTGTTGCAGTTATGTTTCTCACTACGCTACTGAAGTGAATGAATAATTCAAAGTTTTCTACTGCTGGAAGTTTGAGTACGGTGGATAAAAGCTCTTGTGTTATTAATTCAGGTCTACCGTATTTTTTATTAAGTATATCTAAGATATCATCTGGCTTCTTGGCTGATATTAATAACATTTCAACGGTGCTTCTAGCATCTCCATTGAGACTGTCGTTTAATCTCAAAACATTTTCAGCAGGTGTAAAAGAACAAGTTTCATTGGATAACTTATATTGGGAATAAAAAATTGGCCATTCCAAACATGATGAGCCATCGAATTTTCTAAGTTTAGTGGCAACAGTTTGTCGAAGTAATAGGGAATTTATTGATTTTGTTAATTCTTCTACTTTACTTAGTGAGTTTTCTTCTGGCTCCTTTTGATTATTTATCTGATCTGCCCATTCTTGAACTCTTTGTTTATTTTCTTTTTTAAATTCTTGAATACTTTCATTTTCAGAAGAGATTTCTTCTGAAGAATATTCGTCAACCATATTGAAGATTTTCTCTTGTTTATTGAACTGCTTTTCTTTATTCAGAATGCGTTCTTCATAAATCTTTAAGAGTTTCTTCTCTTTGTTGAATTGAATTTCTTTGGTTTTTAATAGTAATTGTAATTCTGGCGTCTCTGGATTTTCTTTGAGTTCTTGTATATCACACTCCAAATTTATAATATTTTCTTCTTTTTTTAATAAATCTTCTTTGCATTTAGTTATTTCGTCTTGTATCGTTATTAATTTTTTTTGTTTTTCTGATAACATGCTAAGTTTTGAACTGCATTTTGTATGTGCACTTGAACTTTTGTTGCTCTTGCTACTTTCATTTCTGCTATAGCTTTTTTTAGTAAGTTCAGTTACATATTTAATTAGAATTTCTGCTAATTCATTAGTATTCTTTAAACTTTTAAAATCTAAATGAAATAAGGTACAAATTTCTTCCAAGGTTGTGCAACTAAGCGTTTTGCAGATAGAAGCTAGGTGTAAGATGTATTCATCAGAGGGTATCGTAAAGTCATAACCAGAAAATGATAAAATCTTCCTTTTACCTGCAGAACTTTTTGGAAATTGTCCATAAAGAAGAAAATGAACATTTTTGCAAGTAATTTCGTCTGCCTTTTGAATTATTTGTCGAATATTTTCCAGATCTTTCAGCATTTCTAATAACGATTATTGATGGATTGAAATTTCCACAGAACTCGTCTATCGTGACTCAAAGGACCAACTGTTAATTATTTGGTATTAACATCAATGTTTTTAACAAAAAAACTCTTTTATCCTTTTGACGCTATTTATTCAAAAACTGACAACTATTCAAAAAATTATTATATCAAATCATAGTATGTAATAAATATATATACAGGGCATATTAATATTTTTGAACATGGAGGTTCATGTATATATGTACATAAATCTCTAGAATTTATAGAGCTAACAAATATTCTCACCTCCTCAGTGGAGAGAGTGTGTGAACTTGCAAAAGAATATTACAATAATCTCAATTTATAGGTCTACTTTTTACCATAATTTGAGCCATTTTATGGACATATTGCGCAATGTTCTTGAGCTGGCTTATAACTTCAAGAAATCTTCTAAAAGTAAATTACTTATAACAGGAGATTTCAATGTACATTTTTTAGTTCCAAATGACCAAAATGCCTCTAATATTAAAAATATTTTTTATGCTACAATCTGCATCAAGCAGTTCACCAAAATACTAGATACAATAAATGTTTAGATAATTTTTTTATAAATTTTGACATTATAACTATCTGTAATTGAAATGGGTGTCTCATAGGGGACAGTTAGTAGAAACTCAAGAAACTTCTAAAATAAAAAACAACTTAACTTGTATTAGAAATTATTATTCACACAACAATATTGAACTATTTCTGAACTATTTAAATTCTGAAAAATGGCTAGAAGTTTATGATGCATATTTGGCAAAAGATAAATATAATGCTTTTATTACAATCTTCGGTTCATATTACAATATATGTTTTAAGTCCAAACCTCAAATGTAGAATAAAAGGCAGGGCTCTTATTGGGTTTCTCCCACAATTACTGAGGCAAAAAATAGACTGCTGTTTTTGCAATAATTTTAATTAAATTCTGATAATAAGGCAAAGACTTTGTGGAATATTATTAACAAAGAAATTGGTCGAAATAAAACCAATACAAAGCCAGAAAATTTAACTCCTGAAGATCTTAATAATTTTTTTATTAATAATGAGGAAAACAATTCAGAATCTAGAGAAACCAGATATACCTGCTACTTCCTTTATAAATATACCACAATTAAAAAATTCAATGTTTTTTCAGCCAATTACCCAAACTGATATAGAATCAATTGTAAAAGATTTAAAAAATAAAAGAACAGAGGATATTGATGGATTTAATGTATTTATAATGAAAAAAATGTATTTCTTTTTTGTCTAAACCTTTAACTATAATTATAAATGCTTGTCTAATCGAAGGAATATTTCCTGATAGCATGAAAATTGCTAAGGTCTGTCCCTATTTAAAAAAGGATACCCTTCTCAGCCTTTCAACTTCCCATATCCTCCAAAATCTTGGAAAAAATTATGTATAATAATCTAATATATTTATATTCTTCCAACATACTTACGCCATTCCAGTATTGTTTTAGAAGGGGGCGATTTACAATAGATGCAGTATTATCTCTAGTAAAATATATAGAAAATTGTTTTGAAAAAGCTCAAAACCGTTAAGGTGTACTTACAGATCTAAGCTCTGCTTTTGACTGTGTGGATCATTCAATTCTATTATCAAAACTTGAGAGGTATGGAGCACGAGGGATTTGTTTACAGCTTTTTGAATCTTATTTAACTGACAGATGTCAAACAGTCATCATCGAAAATTGCAAAAGTTCATTGATGCATATCAGGAGAGGTGCCCCTCAGGGCTCAATTTTAGGACCATTACTCTTTTTGACATACATTAATGATCTTCCTGACCATATGCATTTTGAAATATTATCACATGTATATTTGCTGATGATACTTATTTTTGTATTAATACTAAAAGAGGAACAGATCATGATCTAGTTTACTCTGATGTCATGATTCAGGCAAAGAGGTGGTTTTCTGTAAATGATCTGTTTTTAAATGACACAAAAACTATCTCCCAATTATTTACAGTAAATAGTGAACAAGTTAATAACAATTCTGTTAAAACACTTGGCATTCAAATTGATCCACATCTCAGATGGACAGATCATATTGAAGCACTTTGTTCCAAATTATCACGAGCAGTTTTTACTATCAGGAAAATATGCCAAATATGTGGTCAAGATACAGCAATTACTGCTTACTATGCTCTATCTCATAGTCATTTGACATACGGGACAATATGTTGGGGCAATGCTGCTGACACACATATCTCAAGAGTCTTTATTTTGCAAAAATCAGCCATAAGAGCCATAACACGTGCTTCTTGGCAAGCCAGTTGTAGACCTGTATTCCCAGAACATAAAATGATGACACTCTATGCAGTTATAATCTATCAAAACCTTCTATTCGTAAGAAATAATATTAACACATTTTTCCCCCATCATATATCCATAACTATAATACAAGGCACAAAGATAACTTAGTCCCTATCCAATATAAACTGGAAAGGACAAAGAAATATTATATTGAGCTATACAATATACTACCACTTAATTTTAGAAATCAGCCTATAGATAAATTTAAACATGCATTAAAACAAATGTTATCCAATAATTGCCTATATAGCTTAGAGGAATTTAAATCAATACAGATGGAGGATGGAGGCTGTCACTGTGGCCTCTGAGTGATTCAGTGAACTATGTTGTAAATGTTTGTAAATTTCAATTTTATATTTTTATATTGTTATATTTAGGTAGATTTTGTTATATAATATATATATTTGGTTTTAATTGTAATTTGACGAGCCATAAAATGTAATATTTTCTCAGGTAAATAAAGATATTGTATTGTATAATGACAGTTTGTCTGGAATCACTACTTTTTAATATGAATAACGTAAGGACAATGTTATCTCATGAAATAGATAAATTCTATGTTAACCCAGTCTAATTTTTTGTCATTTCGAGCATTAAGGTCTAAAAAAGAACAAGTACAATATCTATGTTATGTATCATTGAAATAAGGGTGAAACATTATTAAAGTCTTTCTAGACTCAATTCAACACAGGTGTTTGTACCGGGGTGTGTAATAATTCGCGTTATAAACGCTGAGAATGCTGCGAATTCTATACCATCACATTGCAAATAAGTGCGAATTGTCTTGCTATACCACTGATGTGGCTCACTTAAGTTTTAAACATCAACGCAACTACAGTTGTTGTAAAGTCCACAAGTCACGCGATTTCTTAAAGTTACTGGCGCACCTGGCTCAGTGTTGTCAGACCTATTGTTTTTGTCTCTGTCCTACGGTTTTAGGCATGAAGTTGGCAAATTTTGTTTTTAATTTATTATGTTTGACTCGTTCTTCGGCAAATGTACAAAGAATATTTGTAAAGTAAATTTGCTGAAGTCAAATCAGCGTAATAAGTTGAATACAGCCAGTATTGTAGATTTGTGCCACACAAAAAATATTTAACTTACAGAAAATCTACATGTTTTGATTTAAAATGCAACAAAAAATCAATAGGGTATCATAATAAGAATATGCATGTCAAACACAACATATTTTAATTATTTGATTCAGACTGATCTGAAAGAAATAGGTACCTACCTATTATTTTTCATTTATTTTTATTTTGTCTGCTGACATTAAGTTTTACAAATTTTATTTATTTTATTCTTTGTTTAATTTCTAATTTGGGTATAAAAGCCAAAAATGTTTATTTTTCGTTTCTTTTATAATTTTTTTTATTTATTATACCGCAAATTATAATAATTTCCCCCTGTATTAAAATCTACTGTTCAGTTGCGATGATCTACTGTTTTTCCCACCCATCTACTGTTCCAGAAAATTTTCATTTGGCAACACTGGCCTGGCTGCTCTTTAGTCGCTCTTTGTTCAATCGGGTGCAGTCAGAAAAATTTTTGTCGTTTCTCAAAGCGTTTGTTAAACTTGTTTTTATTTCTTGGTGTTTCTGTTAAATTTTGATGTGTTGTAGGAGATGGCTTTCTGGAGACATTTTGAGGTAAATGTAGATCCTAATGAATTGCAGGTTAATTATGATATTCACATTAATGATGAAATACGTATTAATAATGCAATTCATACTATTGACAATCGAGGTGAAACACAGTGGCGGTTTGCCCGTAAGGGCACTTGGGCACGTACCCTAGTATAATAAACCAAAAAAAACTTACATATTTTATATTTTCCTCAATGCCTATTATTATTTTTTCTAATATTCAGCGCAAACCGCGTTGGCACGACACTGGACGACCGGGCGTTGAGCGACGTTCCGAGAATTCCGAAATTAAGTGGAAGATGGGCATAGGGCACAGTAAATGTGTGCCTCTGTTGTTTTCTCTCTCATTATGATGCGAAAAACAAGGACAACGACAATATCGCTTAGCAAGAGATGAACACATGCGATGGATTATACGTCACAAACGGGGCGTTGTCCTTATCGTGACGTGCTGTAGAGCCGGGCCAAGATGAGGTTGGTACACAGCATGGCGACGACAAAAGTTGCACACTGGCTGTTGCCTAGCAACGGCCACTCGGCGAAGTCAAACTTAGTCATTCAGTGGCATAACCTGGGTCGAGTATATACAAAGTGAATATAGTGCGAAAAGTGACAATTTTATATAATTATAGTCCCTTGTGATTTATATTTACATATAAGTATTGTGTTTTTGTACTTTAATGGCCCCAAAGAGTGTCGGATTAAAAGAAAGGTCCCTTAATAGTCAAACAAGAGAAATTATATATAATATTACTAAATTTATGAAAAAAGAAGCAAATGAAGGATTTCAAATTCCTCTAAAAAATTATCAGCGAGTATGATAATATAGCATTTATTTTATAACAATCCTAAGTAGTAAGAAGCGTTAGAATTTTTATTTTATTTAATCAGACTAAAGGGTTGATAAATTTTGAAAGACAGATTTTAGTTTCTGTTTATTTTTCTACAGCAAAATAATGCCAAATTGCGATATACTTTTTGATCAACTGCAGAGTAGACAGCTCGATGCTCTCAAGGTTAAGATAAACATATCAAATTTTGCAGCAGCTATTCAAAATATTAGAATATAGACACGCTAATTCATGAAGAATGGCAATCACAACAAGACCCACAAGAACTAAACTTAAACACCCAATCAGGTCCAAGCACAAGCAAGAAGAGACGGTTTGTTGAAAAGGAGGACCCCATTCCTAATTTAAGGATATGTAAGGAAATTTGTGATACAATAGTAGTGCAGGTAAATGAACGTTTTAGTTTTATTACCCACCTAACAATTGCAAGTTTATTTGATAGTGAAAAATTTAAAGACTACCGAGGTTGTTTTCCAAATGAAGACGTTAAAACTGTGTGTAGTTTATTTCCAAACGTAAACAGCTTAAAATTCAAAAACGAACTGTCCATACTTTACACCCGAGATGACTTTGTGCAACACAATGGGGCCGTACCGTTATTACAAATGTTTTTTGTGTACAATTCCCATGGCCACAGTGGAGAGTGAAAGATGTTTTTCGACACTAAACCGTATTAAAACATTTTTAAGGATCACTATGTGCCAAGATAGATTGTGCGCCTTAGCCATGTTATCCATCCAAAAAAAACTTATTCGGTCCATTCCAAATTTTAATAATCTGGTCATCGATCACTTCGCTAGCCAAAAATCCAGAAGAATGGGCTTCAACTATAATAAATAGTATACAACTGCAGTGGTACCTAGCAGTTAGTCTTCAATTTTGTAATATTTAATTTGTTTTGAAATATATTTAATTTTCATTAAGCATTAAGCGGAGAACTTGTTTTCCTAAGGGAAAAACGAATCCCGGGATTCCTTTCCACTGTGTGCCCCACTGCCGCTACTGCCCACGAGCCGCCACTGGTGTATCACAATCTTGGGAATTCAAAAATCAGGACTTCAATTCAAGTTCAACAGATCATTTTAAATATGTTTGTTGTCTTAAATCAGAAAATCCAAATATTTCACAAACAGATGCAGTTAAAAGAATATGTAAGTTAACAAAATTTCTCTTTTCCACAATTTATTTCGTCATTAAACGAAGCGTTGTGATTGAACACAAAGAAAAAAGAAAACGTGTCGTCAGCCGTCGGATAGATGATGCATCTAAAGATGTGATTTGAAGAAAGGTGTACAACAACTATAAAGAAAACCAAGTCTCAAACTTAGAGATTCTTTTTACAAAATTACAAGATTTTGAAGATTTCAAATATAAATCATTAGAATCGCTTCGACAAATTTTAATAACTTGTGGTTTTAGATATAAAAAGTTAGATAGTCGAATGTGCATTAAGGAATCGCGTTGAACTGTGGAATTACGTTTAAATTTATTTAAGGGAATTTTTTAATTTTAGAAATAACAATAGAAATATAGTTTATTTAGATGAAACATGGTTCGACACTCATGATGTCAACGTGGTTGGGCAGATGGTTCACAAAATTGTGTCATAATTTTTCACTTCGTGCGTAATGGGTTACTTACAACTCTTGTTACGTAATATACTATTTTGTTCAATACTCTTTACATTTTTACACAGTAAAGCATTTGGAAAAGTAAGATTCTGATGACTGTCACAAAGATTGTCGAAATCAATATTAGTATGCTGCTTGTAACATTGGCTGTTGGAATGAAAGATTTCAAAGTTTTCCGCGTGGATTCTAAAATTTCATAACAATGAATAGATCGTGAAATTAATAATAAATCTACTGCACCCCTTGGAAATTCTAGACCTTCAAAACCCATTAAGTTTAATATAACACTATAATCATTGTTGCAAAATTCTAAACCCAATCTGAAAGCACAATATCTCAGAAATTAGTGTTGAACTGACTCTAATGACAATTATGCGTGTCATAAACTGGCAACCCATATTCCAATATTGAGCGGAGTAACAACTATACTTAACGATGTAACTCCCTGTTTTCTTACAGTACTTGTCTTCTATATATGCTGATGATTTAAAAATTTTCAGTACAGTCACATATAACAATACTGCTCTTCAAGGCGATCTAGAGAAATTAAGAGAGTGATACAAGGTGAACAATCTCTCAATAAATACCAGTAAACGCAAAACCATCCAAGTTCACTAGAGCTTTTACCCCTTCTCTAAACTGATACAAAATTGATGATACTGTGCTGCAAAACGTCACATCAGTGAATGATCCTAGGGGTGATATTTGATATGGAATTGACCCTTCAAGAACACATTAATTTCATTATTTGTAAAGCTTTCTGGATTCTAGGCTTTATTAAAAGAAATACAGAACATGTGTATGATACTAAAGCAATCTTAACATTATTTAACAGCCTTGTTAGAAGCATTCTTGAATATTGCTCTTAACTATACCACTATACTGCCACATAGATAGGATAGAACAAGTTCTGCGAAAATTCACTATTTGCTGTTTAAACATCACTTTCCCTACCAAAACGTTGATTACGAAAGAAGGCCGCTTTTATATGGTATGCAAAGCCTAAAAACCAGAAGAATGCATGCTTCAGTTCAATTAATTGATGGTAAGATCGACTGTAGCACCCTATTACAATCTGTTAGCTTTTTGGTACCTACTCGACGTACATGTCATACTTCATTGTTTTTTATCAGGAGACATAGAACCAATTTACGGACAAAATGCATTTATTGACCATATATGCCATATTTAAGGGCCCCACTCACCTCGTTCTTCTTCGCCGTTTTTAACCGACGGTTAAAAATGTTGGAAGGGAGAACGTTGACTGATATGTCCACACACAACAGTTTTTTTCGCGCTAGTTTATCACGATGGACCGTACGTGCTTGTTAGCAGTGGCACCAGTTTTGGCAGTGAAAAAAAAATTGCAAAAAAAGAAAATCTCGAAGAAAATGGACTAAAGACTGGCTACTTAAACGCAGTACACTGTCACAAACAAATTTACTGGAGGAGCTAAAATTGGAGCCTGGTGATTGGCACAATTACCTGAGGATGGACGAGGATACGTACCTATCGGAAACTGTTAAAGCTAGTAACACCGTTAATTGAGAGACATGATACCCATTTATGGGAATGCATCAGTCCTCACGAACGCCTAACAGCTACTCTGCAGTTTCTGGCCACTGGCCGCAGCTACGAGGATCTGAAGTTTTCTGTTATTATTTTACCGCAGGCGCTAGGACGCATAATACCCGGAACCTGCCAAGCTTAATAAACTCTAATAAAAAATCTCTATTCCACTGACTAATATCAGACATTTTTAATATAACCAAAATAATAATAAACAACAAAACCATGATGAACGTCACTGCTACTGATAAGTGCCCGACCAGTCAAACTGTTGAGAACACACACCTCGTGTTTATTCGAACGGTTGGCACGATAACCGTCAAAAATCAAGACTCGCCTGACATTTTGGAACGACGTTCATAAACGACGTTCTTGTCCATACACCTCATTTTTGTGACATTTTTACCCTGACGTTTTTAACCGTCGGTTAAAAACGGCGGAGAAGAACGAGGTGAGTGGGGCCCTTTACAATAAGATTTACTCCGACTATGATTTGTACGCACTAAAGAACAATTTGAAATGTTTTAAATAATTTTGTTTTAATATGTATATATTGTTTTTCTTGTTTTTTTTTATGTGGTATTTTTGTGACTTGAGTTGGTTGATTTTACATATATGTAAATTTTAATATTTTAATTTTGTGTACTATTTAGAATAATAATTCTGTAGTGTACCTATTTAAATGAATAAATAAGTAAATAAATAAATTGTTAAAGTTTTGAAAGCTAGCGTTATTACACTTGAGTAGTATGAGGAACAAACGATAGATGTTGATCTAAAAGCAGCCCTAAATATTTTATCTCATTAACACTTTTAAGAATTGAATTCATTCATATACACAATACTTTTTTTAAAAATGTTATCTCATTAAATAATTTAGATATTATCAAGCCAGAAAAATTTGGATATACAAATAAATTTCTAAATAGTCCAAATTCCACATGACTTAAAAGAATGCACATTTTTTAGCCTGATAAGGTTAATAATTTTCTAAAGAATGGATATTGCTACTAATTATTTTTAAAAGCTGCAGATATGACAAATTACAAAATTTCTCTAATTTATAGTAATTAAATTAATAATTCAAAAGATCAATGTATTACAATAAACACATATTGTTGAATTATAAATGAAGGTCACAAATGTACATTTGTTGTGGTATTACATTAGGAGTAACACTCCTGACCTTTAAACGTAGATAAATATTATAAATTTACATTAATGTTATCAGGGCTGTTCTAGAAGTCATTTTATTATAATACAAGAGCAGGGTTTTTTAACCTTTTATAGGATGCGCCCCTCTCATATCTTATGAAAGCCTCTATTCCTGACCTGCTATAATTTGAGTAGAGAAGAATTAATAATTCATTGACCTTTTTTGCATATCTACAAGATTTTGAGTAGTATATGATTTGAAATATTTATCTTATTAAAAAGAGAACAGTTTTAATTCCAATAACAACTGGTCCAAACTGGCACCAGTTGTTGCTTACGCTAGTTATAAATATCGTCAACATCTGGAGTGCTCCAAGGATGTAATTTGAGCCCGCTAGAAAATTGGTGCAGTAATAAATTATATACCTACTTATGTTATAATAAATTTAACAAAATTAAGGGCTGTTAAACATTTGTATGAGGACCATTTCAAAAAATATGTTTTGAAATATCTACTTTTCAAAATGACTGGGTTATGTTCAAAATTCTCAGGACATCTCCTGTGGGTACTTATAACCTATATGATTTTGTTGAACATTTAAACCTGAACTTTCTCTCCACTTAACATTCTATTATCCACTGCTAGATGTAGTCATGTCATTCTTTACATGTGGCTGCTACCATTGGTGGAAAGGAAGTGTTGTTAAAGGCTCTATATGTGTCAAGAAATGCTTTTTGAACTCTTATCTTGTTACAAGATTGTGTAGAGCTGACCCGAAAAACATTTTTTTTTATTAATAGACATCTTGGATTGTGTAAAATTCGCTCTGTATTAAGAATTGTTTATAGGAGACATGCTATGCTGATTAACACATTGACGGGCTCAACAAAAAAAAAAGATGTGTAAAGCAACAGTAACTTTAGTGTTAAGAATAATATAATAATAAAATCTGATGTGTCCAACACATGACTTTACTATCTAGTTATTACGGGCTTTTTTCGGTTATTTTGTACAACCTATTGTAGCATCTCTGTAAATATTTAAAGGTTTACTTAATATATATATTTTCCACATACAACTAACTTGAAAATTCTGAAAAATTTAAATTTTATAATTTTCCTCCAATTTTTCCATTATGGTCCATTTTTAGGCAATCATGTTAAAAAAAAAACAAAAATTATAGAGATCGATATGGCAAACATCTTTTAATTCAACAATTTTCTTAAATATCAAAATTTTTTACATTTTGTAAAATTTCTCGAATACGTACCATTTTAGGAAAATTTTGCATAGAACAAAAATTATAGAAAATAATATTAGAAGTTACTTTTATTTAAAAAAATTTCTTCTCCAAATGTAAATAACAGATATATTCTATAAAATATAAAAACGGCCTCCCATAAAGTACCCCCCAGATGTTCCGCCTTCGTCCAAAATCTAATCATTTCACCTCAAACCGAAATAAAACTTTAAGTTTAAAATTTAATGTTTTTTCTTTATGGGGTTTTTGAATTTTCTTCAAAATTCGAAATTTACAGATATTCTCAAATATCTCGAATACGGTCCATTTTAGAGAAATTATGTATGGAATAAAAATTATAGAGAATTATATTGCAAACAACTTTTATTTGAACAATTTTTATAAAAAATTAATTTTTTTACATTTTGTTAAATTTCTCGAATACGGACCATTTTATGAAAATTTTGTATAAAACAAAAATTATAGATAATAATATTGTAAGTAACTTTTATTTGAAGAATTTTCTTCTCCAAACGTAAATAACGGATATATTCCATAAAATATAAAAATGACCACCAATAAAGTACCCCCCCAAATGTTCCGACTCTGCCCAAAATCTAATCAGTTCACTGCAGGCCGGAATAAAGCTTAAGTTTAAAATTTGGTGTTTTTCTTTGTATCGGTTCATGAGTTATGGTGGATACAGACACACACACTGACACATACACACGCACGCACACGCGCGCACACACACACACATCATTCCGAAAATAGTCAAAACGATTTCAGGGGACCCCAAAACGTAAAAATCCGTCAAAAACTGGAGGTCGAAAAAATCATGATTCCTATACTTTCCTTATCTGTATACAGATAGGAAAGTAATAAGAAGTTTGAAGTATGTCTTTTGTACTCTTAAAATATAGAGACTGTAATAGAAGTCATTGACCTCCAGTATACCAAATATGTATATGCGTGAATAACAACTATCATAGATGTCATCTGTTGCCCAGAATTACAGTGACTTTTTCTACTAAAAACAACACTAGAACAAGTTTTATTCAAGGAAATACATAGTGTGAAGTAGAAAAAATATATGTATGTTAAGACGAGTAAAAAAAACAACACTTTCACTTTTTGTGTCACAATTTTAAAACATTTACTGACAATGTACAAAAGTTTCCCTACCTAAATACCTAAAAATTCTTCCTACCACAATTAAAGTTCTAATTTGACACCTAAAAGTGTAGGATATGTTGACATAGTGTAGTTTACCTCTAAGGTACTGACATTTTCGTTCATATTTTACATAAACTTGCTGCCATACATCGAGATAGAATAAAGTAGAGACGATATATACACTATTTTGCGATATGGCAGATGGACTCATTTTGAGTGACGGAAAAGTGTAATGAAAATGGCGACTTGAGTAGTTGTACTTTAATTTATTTGAAGACTGACGGAATGAAATTGATTTGATATTATTTAAATGAAGCTATATAAAAAAATGAAATTGATACTCACCAAAACTGACCATAGCCAATATCTCGAGTTTGACATATGACGTAAAAGTGTAATGCAAAGGTGGTGACAATTTATCATCATCATAGCATCTCTTTATTCTAACTCACTGCTGCCATCATATTCCTTGTAGCTTTTCTCATCTACTTGCTCACCTATATGCATCTCTTGCTCCACTTTTGTATTAAACCTATTGAAATGACCAATATATATTTTTTTAGAAGAAGCAATGTCCGTCTCAGATACGCCGATCCCCGATCTGTCACACCTTTCGACCGAAGAGAAGCTCGAGCAGGAAAGGTTGTGGAAAGAAGAGCTGGCAACCATCGAGGATGAAATATCCACGTTGAGGACCGTCTTGGCTTCGAAAATGCGAAGGTGCGCCGAACTCAAGAGGAATTTGGGCATCACTGTGTGGAAGGAAGTATCAGAAGATATAAACCAAGGCATTAAGAATGTGAAAGAGAGCAATGTGTACGTATTTTGGTTTGGTTTTAGAGTTTGGTTGGGTTGTTCTCAAAATAGTGTACTGTCCTTTCATTGGGAGCAAATGTTAGTCTATCCTGGATAGGTTTTAAGTTGAGGAAACAAGATTATATTTTATTAAGTCTTTCAGTAGTATTAGGACAATTAAATCGCAAGAAAATATAACATTCATAAAATGATTAATATTCAATCACTGTTTGTGTATGATAATTATAAATACTATCAAGTATATGAGTATGTCATGAATTGAAGGTGTGAAAACAAGTTCTTTTGGCTCAGTGCATATAAAGCCGTAAAGGAGACTTGCAGTGTCCCTAGATGTACCCATGTTACCTCATTATTGAAGGAGTAGAACCAGAGTGTTAAGCAGTTAGCCTTGCCACTTAAAATGGGCATAACATATTTTTAACTATAATAAAATAACTAGGAACAACACTATACATAATTTCAGACTACAGGAAGTGCACATTCAATTTGTCACGTAATAATATTTATTTTTGCGCCAGTTTAGAACAAGCAATCGGATGTAGGCAATTAGGTACCCAGGCTTTTGTCGCCAACTTTCTTGATAGTGTCTGCCGCCAACTTTTTTGCTAGTGTTTGCTGCAATCAGAAGATTACTTCACCCGATATCGGACCGCAAAACATTCATTGGTCCGATCGCTAGACGGGGCGTGACTTGACAGAGTACGTCGCCGTCTTCACCACTAGAAGCTAAAAATAATTGTGCAAATATTTTTTGAGACAAAGATAACTTTACAAAATGTAGGACATTGTACAATAATCTACAAAAAATAAAAAATAATTTTGTGAACTTTATATTCTTGAATTGATCACATTATTTTAAACTTACAAAACTTAGAGAACTTCTAGACTTCAGGAATCATCAGGTAAACCCGCAAAAAGAGGTTAATCATAACAAACCAGGGTATAGAAAAAACCACCTTTTTCCAGGTTTACATTTTTAATAACAAAAGAGATAAGAGAATGTTTGTTTTCCCATTTGCAAATAAATTTTACCTTCTCCTTGTGAATCACTCACATTTTATGTAAATTGAATTCAGTTGAAATAGTTTGTTTAGATAATAAAATTCGAAGATTGTTAAGTATTTCAAAAAATAAATCAGTCAACATGAAGATATTTTGAGAACAATTCCATCGTAGTTAATTCTTTAGGTAATAGAGTTTTATTTGTTTTATCATTATCGCATGATCGTTATTTTTTATTAGATACCAATCAGTAGAAACTAAAGTTGGTCAAGTTACCAAGGCCGTTACCGATGCTCCCATGTAAGTAATTTTCTTAAATCGTTTTCTACAACTGTTGCTCTGTCATTTTACGTAGTATCTAAGAGCTGGTGACCGAAATACTCTTTTACTGACTATAAAAGGAATTATAAGACCAGAGTATTCCGGACACCTCATCTTCATCTATATAATTAAAATGATGCTATTGTTCAACTTGCAGATATCAAAAAACGACTTCTTTGCTAGGAGGAATAACGGGTAACATTACAACCAAAATAGGTCAGATGCGGCATTCAGAATCTTTCAAATCTTTCGAGGAAAGAGTTGGATCTGCTTATGAGAACGTTAAGGTAAGATTAAAGGCTGAAATTGAACTAATTTAACTTTTGTACAATCGGGTAATGTTGCGCTAGAAAGGATAATCCATCATCTTGGACAATCGGTATGGTAATAGCGATATTATTACATCATTACTATTCTAGAAGTATACGCAGAAATGCAGGAATACTTTCCAATTTACACACATACATAATCCTGTTGCGTTTTATCGGTATGGGTTTTTTACTCCCATTTGTTAAAGTCTACAAAATACCCTGTATCTTGGTTGAAAATTAAGTTTAACCCATTAAACATGAGTTATTTGGAACCACCTCGATGTACACTATCCTCAGTTCCAAAAGCTTGCAAACTGGCTTCATCTTTCAATGTCAATGTGGAATGATAAAATATTTATATATTTTTTATGCATACATAACATTCAGCGATAATTCTTTATCATTGATTGCGAAGGTAGAAAGAACAAAGGTTCTTTATGTCTCACAATGTCATTTAATTAGCGACTAGTTTTGAAGTAGGTTACTTCATCTTCAGGCACATGTAAATGGATAGTCAAGGAGTCAATGTATTGAAAAGTGAAAATATTTAATACAAAAAAATGAAATTTAAACAAAAACAAAACAATTAAGGGTGAAGAAAAAAGTTAATAATAATTTGACTTACCAAGACATATCCATTACGGATTAGCTATATAGGTTAACATAAAAAGTGTTAGAATGGACAGGGTGTAACCAAACGTGTGGAAAAGTTTGATATCTTCCTTGTAAGATATATTGAAAAAAATTATAGACTGGCTTGAATGCCAAATTTTAAAATGACATAAAGGTATACAGAGTCAGATACTAACCAAACATATGTTTTTTTAAACCAGAACACCATTTTATTATTTTAAATTTAGATTTCTCTCATTTCTTACATTTTTCTAACTTATGGTTTGTTTAGATGATATAGGGTACTCTAAAAGAAATATACATTACATACTATGGAAAACATATTTTTTTAAACCTACACGAGTTTTTCAATATAATGTATTACACTACTTTTCTTTAGTAACGATTTTATTCTATGCTTATTAGTATACAGGATGAGTCAAGACAGATCCTTGGTTTTCATGTTTTATTTAAATAGGACACCCTATTTTTATTTCACCAGTATAACTTTCTATAATAAGCCTTCCATTCCCTATACCTAAAGTTAATATTAATTGATATTTGGATATTATATGAAAATTTTGGTGTGATGAATCGACTTTTCATAAAAATGGAGGTTTAAATAGACATAAATCACATTTTATAGTTGCTATAGCTAAACGAGGTGGTCACTGAATATTTGGGTTGGAATTCTAGGTGATTATGTCATAGGACCACACTTTTTTAAAGGACGAATAAGTGATGCAGTATATTTGGATTTCCTTAAAAATCATTTACTAATATGATATTACTCGAAGATGTTTCCCTTCAAATTCGCCAACAAATATGGTTATTGCATGATGGTGCGCCTGTCGATCACACTACATTAATTCACAATTATCTAAATAATCACTTTCCAAGTAGGTGGATAGGGTGGCCAGCTCGATTACCAGATTTAAAAAAAAAATATTTTTTTTTATGTGGCGTTACATATGAAATCAAGTTTATAATATTCCTGCAACGATGAATGAGCACATGAAAATTCTAATTAGAAATGTGTTTCAGAGTATTGATATTCAAATGCAAAGACATTTGAGTCAATCATTTGAACTTTGTTTACAACACTGTATTAATGTTATAGGTCACTTATTTGAACAACTTTTATAAATTTGTTTTTTTTTTATTTCATAAAAATTATTGTGGAAGGTTTTTTTTAGTGGAATCTACTAGTTATAAAAAATATAGGGGATCCCATTTAAATAAAACATGAAAATCAAGGGTTTCGGGTCTCGAGTCTACTATATTATTATACTACTACTATACTAATAAACATATAATAAAAACGTTACTAAAGAAACGTGTGATTGATAATATAAAACTCGTGTAGGTAAAAATAGTTATTATACAAGGGAAAAAGTATTAGATTTTAGCTCGAGGTTGTGTTGTAAACCGTGAGCTAAAATCTAATATTTTTACTATGTATAAAACACTATTTTTTTCTGTGACTTTTAAATGCGAATTTGACAGAAAACTAATGTCAGTGGCCAACTTTGATATGGACTATTTTAAGTTTTTAAATAAACATGGAACACACATGAGAAGGAAGTAGTAAATAAGGCCACAAAAGCCCTAATGGTATGCAGAAACATTGCAGGTAAACGATGGGGATGTAACCCAAACATACTGCGATGGATGTATACTGCAATAGTGAGACCAATTATCACTTACGGGGCTATAGCCTGGAGTAACAGAACTAGTTTAGCTACTACGAGAGCTAATATCTCAAAAGTACAAAGACTAGCCTGTGTTTGCATTACTGGTGCAATGAGAACCTGTCCTACGGATATTATCTTAAACCTCACCCCTCTACATTTGATGATAGAGAATGATCAGGAACGGAGTAATCAGACGAAAGTCGACTTGCTTCGGCACTAAAGATACCTGGGGCATGCCCCAGGATGAAATGCTAAAGAAGTACAGTTTTGTGAAAAACTTCAAAACCACAGAGCTGGGCTGCAAGGAAGAATTCATCACGCTTGCAACCGAAAGACGTGCTATTCAGTGGTATACGGACGGTTCCAAAACCATAGAAGGAACTGGAATAGGAGTGTATGGGCCGATAACCAAGCACTCCGAAAGCTTGGGAAAATACCCAAGTATCTTCCAGGCGGAAATTCACGCCATCGAGAAGTGTATCCAGTTTAACATCGAGAGAAACTATCATAGACAAGAGATTATCATCATGTCCGATAGTCAAGCAGCCATCAAAGCGCTGAGCTCTTACGTAATCAGCTCAAAAATGGTCTGGAGATGCCTAGAACAATTGAATGAGCTAGGCGAGAAAAATAGAGTTACTCTGACTTGGGTCCCGGGACATAACGGGGTACAGGGTAACGAGATTGCAGATAGTCTTGCAAGGAAAGGGGCTCAAACACCCTTTGTAGGACCTGAGCCGTTCTGCGGTATCAGCAGTAACACAATATTCGGAGAGATTAAAAAAGAATTGGGCAGTAGAAGAACCGATAATTGGAACAATCTCTTGGGGCTGAGACAGGCCAAGATACTTCTGGGTGAATATAACCAGAAAAGATCGGAAGCCTGCATCTGCCTGAGCAAGAACAGGCTACGTATTGTAACAGGGATCCTTACCGGGCATTGCCGACTAAAAGGACACCTAAGTAAACTGAGAGTAGTAGAGGATAGTGAGTGCAGATTCTGTGAGGAGGAGGAGGACGAAACCTCCATTCACATCCTGAACTGAATGTGTAGCACTCCAGAATCCAAGGGCACTATATCTAGGAGGATATCAAATAGACTTTCTTGAGGAAATAGGATTGGAAGTGTCGATATAGGCATTGAGACATTTCCTTAGTGCATTGGCGATAGAAGGGGGCACAATAGATCTTTTAGGTCGCAGTGTATTAACACCCCATTTTCAACATAACATAATGTCAGTGGCCAACTTTGATATGGACTATTTTAAGTTTTTAAATAAACAAGCGATTCCCCTACAACGGGGTTTTCCAATCGTAATATTAACACTTTCGGTCCAGGCGTACACTGTAGTGCACGCAAATTTACACGCTTGTAAATATAAACCAAAATCCATTTTTTACCATTTACTCCTACTTCTGTGTACCCTACAGAATCAACGTAACCTAACGTGACGATCTCAAGTTTGAAAATTATAATCGTAAGAAGTTTTTTTACTCTTATTAAAGTCGGGGTCGAAAGGGTAAAAAAAATTCTATATGAATGCAACTTTATGGAACACACTGCATAAACTTTATTAACCGGAAAGTAGCATACGATTTTATTTGACTTCTTACTTCGAACGTTAAACATACAAAGTTCAGTAGGTTCTGATATGTTTGGTGCATTACAATATTACAAAAAAAGTACGGTGCTCAATTATTTTGCCCAAGTTTTTTGACACATTTTTTATTGGAAAGATGATGTAACCACCAAAAAAAAAAAAAAGTATCTGATATGTGTAATTTAGCTGTAGAGTAAATTATTCAGGTAAAAATTAATCAAAGTTGCGAATTTACAATCATTTCGTCGTCAATATCACGAAGTGACGTAACTCGAAAAATTGAGATAAAAAGTATGCTCTTCAATAATTTCACGAAATTGCGTATTTTAATTCATTTCATTTATTAAAATAGCACGTAACTAACCGGTGTATCTGATAATTTCACGAAGAGACGTAACTTTATAAAAATCTTTAAAACGCTCTCTTGTAAAGTTGTGAAAATCGAGTTACGTCACTGATATTGACGACGATTTGTGAAAATTTTAACAATTTGGAAAACAATTTAATTTAAAATTGATTTTTCCCAAACTCAATTTTTTGCAAGTAAATATTTTGCCTTTGATTGGCAGTGCATTCAATCTTGTCGCCATGATTGAATTCATCAGTTAGCCAATTTTCGGAACTGAGGTACTAACTAAATAATGTAATTTTGTGCTTTTAGTAATATCAGTAACGCTCCCGAATTTAGTCCGTTAATATTATCGAAAAAATTAGGAGTTTCTTTCCGGTATACTAGATTAACATGGATTTAAACTTCCAAACTTTGGATACAATAATTATAAGCTTGTTTTATTGTAATTACTAACAACTCTGTTTTTGTTTTTGGAATGTAACTTGTTACGTTCTGTCTAATGTTGCCGTTTTTGTTTTAGGACAATGTAGTGAATTTTTACGAGGTTGGTATTTATATTTTGACGTAACGAAAGTGTCTTAATGCTACAGCTCTAACGCTATTCACAATAAAAGCTCGAAATTACGAGGTCGTTTGAAAAGTATAAGACAGACGAATGCTTAAACAAAAATAATTCTACATATTGGGCAACATTTTCTTAATACGACTGATACTAATGTATGAAATGATCCAATTATTTAGGAAACGGCTCGTACGATATTTATGAAATTTGGTTTGTGTGGATTTATAATATGGCCGATTTTCCAGTGGTATTTACGTTGTTAGATCTTCCGTTTTTCCGAAAAATATAGCTAACTTTATTATTTCATAGCTCACTTTGTATATTTTATGATTTTTAAATTGCTTAAGAAATTTTGACTATTGTTCATGTTGGTTCCTATACCTAAACATAATAATTTCCCACTTATGTTCGTTATAATTTCTTAAACGGAAGATCTGATAACAACGTAACTACCACTTGATGACCGTATTACACAACCTCCAAAAACCAAACTCAAAAAATATCGAGAAGTCGCTTACGAAAAATTTTCTTCTCCAATCGTAAATAACATTTATTCCATAAAGTATAAAAACGACTCTCTATAAAGTATCCCCCCCTCCCAGATGTTCCAACTATGCCCAAAATCTAATCCGTTCAATGCAGGTTGGATTAAAGCTTAAGTCTGAAATTTCGTGTTTTTCTCTATATCCATTCATCGTGAAAATAGTCAAAATCGATAAGGGACCCCAAAACGTAAAAATCCGTCGAAAACTCGAGGTCAAAAATAAAATCATGTTTCCTATACTTTCCTTATCTCTATACAGACAGGAAATTAGAAACATTAATTAATTTTGGGCATTATATTGGCGACGATTTCTTCTTCCTGTCATATTCTTAAGGTAAAAGTGAAACGGGTCCACATCTGGTTAACATTTCAAACCCTTATTTGAATGTAATCTCCATCTTCTGTACCTTCGTCTTTGTCTCAAAGGCAAAGAAATCTTTTAACAAGCTTCTGGTCTATTGGATAGGATGTTGGTACTGTATACCGAAGGTCCTGGGTTCGATTCCGACACAATTCTTTGTTTTTAATTCAGTTTTATTTATTTCGCAAGTCATTAATAGGGATAGACGTTCTTTCACTTCCATTAAATCTTAAATAACGAGTAAGAAATAGTTTTGTTATAGTAGAGGAGACCGTGGGAGGTCGACCTTCACCCATTTGATAACCAGATGAGGCATATTCTTTATGAAATTTCATTGATTTATTAACACTCCTATGGTAACTTGCCATTCGAAAAGTGTTCTTGGCTATTTTTAATTAAATTTTGATTTTTTTTATCTTTTGCTTTTTTGATTACCAAACAAATTTAATTTTAACAGATAGATTTTAACATGGAGAATATGCCTCTGTAGGCTTGTCTACTTAATTCTGTTCATGGCTACCTGGCAAGCAGGTATGAACAGGTTAGTCAATATAGGTACCTACACCCATATGTCAACCAATAAAAATTGATATCAGAAGAGAGATAATTTAATTACGAAAATAATCGTATAGGCTTGCCTGCAAAAAACTGTTCATAGAATACTCTTGCCATGCTTTAAAGTTTAAAAATCGGAGCAATGAAATATGTGCCAGAGAGATAGTAAAACGTGCGAAGTCAGTTGACAGGTGACAGGACACAACATAGCAGCTGCTGTCCGTTGAATGTAACTCAATGCGCATGCGATTGACAGAGACAGTGCTTATTTTGGAGCGACTGACAATAAACTGTATTTCAATTATAATTATTATATTACTATAAAATACCTATACTTACAGGTATATAATAATCATAAAAAAAAATAAATTAACAAATAAAACATACATATTTGAAAAAATATTTTTTTTTATCTAAAAGTTAAGTAAAAAAATGTTATTATAATGGAAAAAAATAAATGTAGAATAATAATATTCAATATATTTATAGTATCAAAAGCGTTTATTTCAAAGCAAATGGAATACATAGAAAAATAATATTATAAAATTCGTAATTATTATTCAAAATCTGAATCATCTAAAGCTACATTAAGATCTTCAGACTCTGACGATTCTTCTTCATTTATATTTGCACGATATCATTTATTTTCAAAGGTGTTTGGTCCTCAACAAATCCAATTAGTTTTAAATAATTATTTTCTAAAAGCCAACCGCAGTTTACAGGGCGCAATTTTATAGTCTGAATCGGTTGCATGAAGCCACATAGAATTGACATATATAATTCTCAAAATGTTTTGAGTCGAAACTTTTCACTTTTTTAAAAAATTCATTATCTTCTTTTGCGGAGTAACTGTTTTTGGAAATGCGATACCTGACATCGCTCACACTAGGGCAGTGCTTGATACCATACATATTAGCAGTAAACCCCTGCACAGCCTTTTTTCATTTTTTCATTCATGAAAATATCAGCTTCGTCAAGTAATGACGCAAACATATTTTGGTACGTCTTATTTTTTGAAAATTGTTTGTACTCTCTAACTTTACCTTTTTTGTAAAAAGCTGCTGTGTAATCACAACCAGTATACGCATGAAAAGCTGGTAGGCTTCGACATAGTGTGGTTCCTAATTTTTTAGCTAGTTCCAGAGCAAATAGTGCAATTGAGGTCTTTTGTGTTTTTTTTTATTCGTGAACTTGCTAGCCAAACTTCCGAAGGTTCAATTTTGTGTATGACATCGGTATCGGAAGATTTTATTAGAATCTTCGAACGCGGTGTTACTCTAGATGCGTGAAAAATGATCCTCATATCCGCCTCTTCATGATCACATATATATTCACTTTCTTAATTTTTTATCATTCGATTTTGCTGCGCTTTATAGGAGTGACCAGTTTTGAACAGTTAAAAATATTTTTTCTTTTTAATAATTGTTACTAAATTGTCATTTTCCCAATAAATAGATAAAAACTGAACCAAGGCCTCTTTGAATAATACTCAGAGGTGTTGTCACAAAATAATTTTCAACAACAATTAAGCACTGTCTCTGTCAATCGCATCGCAATTACATTCAACGGACATGTCGCGCGTAGTTGCTATCTTGTGCCCTGTTTGATCACACAGTCTTCGCACGTTTTACTTTCTCTCTCGCACATATTTAATTGCTCCGATTTTAAAACTTTAAAGCATGGCAAGAGTATTCCATGAACAGTTTTTTGCAGGCAAGCCTATACGATTATTTTCGTAATTAAATTATCTCTCTTCTGATATCAATTTTTATTGGCTGGCATATGGGTTACCTATATTAACTACCCTGTTCATACCTGCTTGCCAGGTAGCCATGAACAGAAATAAGTAGACAAGCCAACCGAGGCATATTCTCCATGTTAAAATCTATCTGTTAAAATTAAATTTGTTCGGTTATCAGAAAAGTGATTAAATTGATTAAAATTTATTTAATTAAAAATAGCCATGAACAGTTTTCGAATGGCAAGTTCCCATAGGAGTGTTAATCTGGTTATCAGATGGGCGAAGGTCGACCTCCTACGGTCTCTTAGACTATTAAGATTGATGTAACATTCGTTTTTCATATTTGGTTTCCGTATTGGAAAAATGAAAAAACGAATTTTTATGAATATGTCGCAGAAAAATCGATTTCGGAAATTGAATACCAAAAACGAATATTTGCGGCCGCCTAAAACATTAACCCCAAATGGCAAAACATCAGGGATATTTACCATACTTTTCAAACGACATTCGCATTTTGCTATCGTATCGTTACATGTGCTTAAAAATAATATTTGTTGGGATAGGATTTTTTTTTATGTTTCCGTGATTGATAAAAATATTGCAAACGATTGCAAAAGAATGTTTAAACTCGTATTTTTAGTTAGTTTGATTTTTTTGATATTTACTTCATGAAAATATATATCGTTTAAAAACAAATCTACGGTAGATTTTCACAAAATGAAAAATAGTTTACTATTAATTTCTATTTTTAGATTAAAATTTTTCCTTTTAGGAAAATGTTGGCGAAAATTAATAAACTTTTAACGCTTTGAATGTCACTAAAATAACGCTTGCATGGCAATGTGGAGAAATTTTCCAGTTTACTTAAAAGCATTATTGTATTTATTTAAAATAATATATGCAAAATGCGTTTTTTCAATAATAATGCTTATCTAACATGTAGTTAGTGATAATTAAAAAAATATATCGTTTTTATCGTTTATATACACAATTTGTAAAGGTTGTATGGAAAAGTTTTTTGCGTTTATTTTAATTACGAGGGTGTGTAAAAACCACGTTTATATTTCAATATAGAGCTTTTAGACAAACATTGAAATTCTTTACTAAGTTTTATTTTTTTGTTATTATACCCAAACACTTTATCTTGTTAGTTTCTTTAATAGTAATATCAGATTAATTTATTTTTATACAAGAAAACCTAAGGTTATTTATTAGTATCGTTCATTGACAAAGCTAAGTAAAATGTAATATCGGCTTTCACGAATAATTTCTTTCTTTATTTTCATTTTTGACTTTCTCGGGTTTTTCCTTTAAAAAGTAGAACTGTCATACGCATAAGAAATTGAGTTACAATTTAAATTTTGTAATGAATTAATGTATGCAATGAAAAGGAGAGGACCGAGTACGGTACCTTGTTGTATTCCAATTTTAATATCTAAAGGATATATTATATGTATATTGAAACTCGACGCTGCACCGCCATTTTCTCAGGATCAATTAACAAGCCAATGCTTTTTACGTTAGTCTTCTGTAAGTGTTATACACAGACAGTTACCAGTTATTGTCAAGTGTTTTTTCTTTCTAGTTTCATTATTGTTTTAATGAGTTTGAGTTAAACAATAGCTACTTGTGTATTAAGAGCAGAAGGTAGCACTCTGGCAGTTAAGACAGAAAGTTGCCGCGCTCCGCTCCAATCTGTAGACTACCGAATAACTTTCTGTACTAATTACACACAAGTTTTTTTGTACATCACACTAAAATAAAATAATATTAGAATGAGTTATCTTCTATCCTTATAATATTGTAAGTTTATTTGACATAAGTCTACTCTCTGAAGAGTAAAATTGTTTTAGGAAGTCAATTAAAATATTTATCTAAGCTATAGTCTGTTAAAATAACTACTTGCTCTATTTTATCAGTAAATAGTGCACCAAATTTACTTTCCGCTTAAGAGCGCCAATAATGTCAAAATATGACAGCTTGCAGAAAACATCAACTTTGCAGTTACTTTGCAAAGCACAAAAGCCTACTTTCGATAGTGATCGTAGAAAAAATACAATATGCCGCATTTGTGCACTTGGGAAGGAGTAACAAAAGTTTCTTTTGTTTCCCTAAGGACATTGAAAGATATATCCATATAATAATATGATTTAAAAAAAAGTGAAGTGAGAAACTAAATGCAGTTTTGGAAATTCTGAAAATGAAAAACCCTAATTCTCCCTATGAAATTATGAAAATTACACCCTAATATCTACAAAGTAAAAAGAAACCAAAGAAAAATCTGAGAATTAAAGAAAGTAAAAATGCGTGCGACACCGGGAGTAGAACCGGAACCTCGCACTTGGGCCGTCCGCGCGCTAACTAATTAGGCCATATGCTTTGATGTTCGAGTTCGTAAATTTGAAGTAAATCAGACTCCCATCGTTACACACAAATTATCATCCCATCTCAACTCTCTAAATTATTCTTAAAGCAACTCTTTGACATCGTGTATATTATAAATTACTGTCGTTTTACACAATGTCCAAAGGTGACTTCAAAAAGAATTTAGGTTCGATAGGAAGTGTTCCGCTCTACAACTTTGCTTTGACGAAATATTCCACCAAAGTTCGTGGTTTTTATGTAAAATGCGAAAGACCGCAAAATATATACATTTTTTTTGGTGCGCTCTAGCGGCAAAAATATGAAGTTTGGCAAAAAATATATGACATAATCGATGGAATATCGTTTGTTCTTCAAAAAAAGTCCAGTAAAATTTTTCATGAGTAAAATACAAAAAACTGGAGAACGCCGAAAAATTTATATATTTGTAATACTTCCTCCGATCATTCTCCTCTCTGCGTATAGTGAAATTTTGTCAAAAGGGGTCAAAACCTTCATTGTTATCTGGGTCTTTATTCTATACTAAAAAATTCGCCTTAAAAACCTAATTTTATCAGAGCTCGTGATAGCGTCATTCTGATTCAAAGTCTGAATATTGAATAATTAATATATTTTTTGTTGTTTCAAAGTTTTTTGGAATTATTATTGACTCGGTAATTCGTGGGGAAGAGTATAACTTAACGGCAAGTCGTTATGTCGCAAAGGTGGGTATGCTTTTCTAGGTCCCATGCTCCCAGTCATAAAATTTTGCACACTTATAGATATATAAAAAAGAAACATTTTCCGAAAATTTTAACATTCAAACCATTCCGGAACATCTTCAAAAAAGCTCTTTTATGGCGGAGTTTTTGAAGACAAAATAAGGATAAAATAAACATTTTGGCAACAAAGCTTATGTGCGTACCCAGGGTTTCGACGTAATACATAGATGGTAGCGGTAATGCAAATAAGACCACGTTACTATGGAAATACGAGTACCTAGTTAGTGTAGCAGACCGCGTGATGGACTTATCTCGAAATTACAGAAAAACATAATGTAGAGTGTTATAGAAGCGTTTTAAACTAGGCGAGGTTTTGAACATCTCAAAAGTTCTTGGTGTGATAGCAATAAAATCAGCCAACAGAAAGGTTTACTTTGGCGATTTTGTTTCTATTCAATCACCTGTAACTGCACTCTTTTCGGTTTTCAAGTTTTGGGTATTGGTGTCTAATGGTGGTGGTCTGCAAGTGGTCAGGACAAAAAAGCTCTATCAGTTTAAAAGTTATTTAAAAAAAAGCCTGCATCAGGTAATGTAATGCTATACCTTAGTTACAGAGACAAAAAACAACAGAAGTTAAATATTAATAATTTATTAATTAAAACAGAAATACACACGTACATTTTTAAAATAACTATGTAGATTTTTGCTTTTAAACATTATTAGAAAACCTATCTTGTACGCACCTAACAAGTACCTAAACAAGAAGTACCTAAACGGAGTTTACTTCTTGTTTAATTCAGTTACCTACATCCGTTGCAAACTGCGCTTTACTTAATCCGGTTAAGCACTTGCAATCGTCGTCATCCATATTTTCATTGTCCAAATCGAATATCTTGCTTTTTTCTTCAAGAGCTACTACGCGATCAGTGAGCAGATTAATTAAACATTCATTGTCACCATGAGTAAGCTGCCTAGGAGTAGCTCGCAATCGCAATATAGCAACAGATTCCGGGCATGATCGGTTCCCCAAGTTGCAAAATATTCGGTTTTGAATCCATAACTTGAGAACAGCTTCCCTTGAAATACACCGCACACGCAACAAGATCTTTGATTATTTGGCAGTTTGAGCGGTACATTTCTAATGTTTTCGCCATTCCCTTCACTATTTTCAATGTCTACCTCGTCGTTGTACTCATTTTCAATGATGGGAATAGGATCTTGTTGGATATTAGGTTGTCTTATTTCATTGCCTTAAGAATAAAAACAAAGAAGATTTATTATGTTGCTACTATAAACATTGCTTTACTGTACCTTGTTGTCGAAACGTAGCATAGCATTGGGTGCAAATACGTGTGTTTCCTCCAGGCTCTACCCAGTCAATTTCTCTGCGTGTTCGAATATTCAGTAGAAACTGCCGGTAGGTTTCATTGGTCGCCGCTTTTGAAGTACTTTTTTTTATCGATGTACCCATCGCACCCAAAACACTTTATTGGGGCCATGTAAAATTAATATAGATACAAAAAGTGTAAAAATAAAAAGGTATTCTAAGTAATTAAATAATAAACGAATTGAACAGAGAATGATGTAATAAAAAAATATTCTAATTAAATAATAAACGAACTGAACAGAAAACGATATAATAAAAAAATATGCTTATTAAATAATAAACGAATTGAAAAGAAAACGATTCACACTTTTTGTTATCAACAATAACAAGAAAATGTCACTTCTGACAATTAGTCATTAAAATAATTAAAACGAAACGTTGCCACATTGAATTTATTGACATTATACTCGTTTCTAAGCATTTAAAATATTTAAATTTTTTTGTCAGAGACCGCCCAAATTTCCCTATCAAAAGCATACCCTCCTTTATAAAAGTTTTCAAGCGGAGCATGGGCCTGCATTTGGGATAGGAATAAGGGATAACTAAATACTATATTTACATAACTTATGAAAACTTCCAACATAAAACCTCTAATAGCATGGTGAATTGATTAAATTAAACGTCTAAAATGTTGCATTTTTGTTCCCAGACCAAAGTGGCGTCCCGATCCGGGTCCCAACAGAGTCTGGACGAAGTAGGTAGGTCGCGGTCTGGTTCCACAGTCACCAGTCCCACCATTCCCGAAGAAAAGCCATTGGCGTAGAAACGATCAAGAATTTCATCAAAATGATCTAGGTAAACTCCAGCCGAAATGCCTTTAAAGCTTCACAGTCCATAAACGAACGTGCTACTAACTAATTCAAGTATTTAGTTGTTACAATTTTAAATATTTGGTTTTTTAAAGGACAATGTACTATTTTTATGTTTACACTTATTAAAATATATATCATTTAATGAAGAATGGCTGTCACTTGAGTTATCATCGATAACATTTGATTGTAGTTACACGTCATTTTTGTGCTGAACAATCAAATATACATTTTTGTCACTTGTCAAATGTCAGTGCATACCGACAACAAAAATGTCAAGAGTGAAAAACATTAATTTTAGGGTGAGATATTTTAAGTAAAGACAATCAATATTTAGTTGCACAGCGCTATGATCGGAAAAATGACATGTCGAGTCTGTTCCTTTAAAATGGCAGTAGAAAATATTTTTATCACATTATTTGGCTCGACTGAAAAATCGTTTTGTTAACGTACAACGTATGCCCTCGATGTGCGATAAGTATTTGACAAGTTTGACATTTAATGTCTATTGCCATTTCTAATATGCATTTAAAAACTTTTGGCGTTTTATCTGAATTTTTGCAACTACAACGTTAGTGTAACTTATCGAATGCCATTTGACAAGATTGACATCTATAAACCTAATGTCATTTCTAACATGCATTTATCACACTTTTAACTGCTATGAAGTTAATCTTACTATGTTATTTATAATAAACTTTTGATATTTAATCGTACATTTAACAACTGCCACGTTACTGTCACTTGTCAAATGTCATAACTAAATAACGTGTAACTGCAATTAAATTTCTTGCCTAATGTAACTATTATTAAAAGAAAGAAAAAATAAACATTGAACAAATAAGCTTTGGAAGGTTATGGGTCATTTTTAATGTTTAGCGAATGAAATATTTTGTTGATTTGCGCTTCGATCGGGTTCGGTGAGAAGTATAAGAAGTTTTAGCGGAATAGTTTTTTGTACAGGTTTAGTTAGTTTCGAAGATAATAAAAATCACTGTAAAATAAAAAAGGTATTTTTCATATTGTTCTTATAGCTTTTAAGATATAATTATTATTATTACTGTATATCGTTGTAGTCAATGTGTACGTACTCTTTACTGATAAATATAATTTATTGGAATTATTTGATGTTTTATTCTTATCATCTGTCACTTTATATATCACGTCAACTGTCACGTTATATATCATGTCATTTCAATTTTTATCACGTCATCCATCAACGTGATACAAATTCCCCATCATTTTTACCACCATCTGTCAAAAGTTTTCCCAATTCCTGTATATACCTTCGTTATTTCCAAATTTTTGTTCTTCTCTTGATACAGATGTATTACAAAAAACTACAAACATTTTAATTGATTTTGGTAAAAGCCCAGTACTTTAGTAATACCAGTATAAATTTTAACGAGACGTTGCCGAACTGTCGTGTCTTTCCCCGAAGCAAGAAACGAAAGTGGGCATGTGTAATTGCGAATGAAAGCGAAGTGTTTTCTGCATCTCGTGGTCATGGAGTCCATCAACAAATGTTTGGACTGCTAAACATTCCATCATGTTTTCCGGAGCTGATGGGTAGGTAAATCGCACCAACCTAGCAATATCTACTTCATATTCTTGAAGGGTCTCGTCTCGTTTCTGTTTGTGATTCTTTAATAACTGTGATTGGTATAGATGCTCCAAATGTTCGTGGCCATATCGCATATTTAGTCTCTTTTTGAGTTGCTCAAAATCATCTCTCTCCCACGGGTATAGTCTGAAGGACATCTAAAGAGTCTCCTCGAAGGGCGATTGTCAGATTCACTGCCTTCTCTCTCTCAGACCATTCGTTTGCTCTTGCAGCTGTCTTGAACTGTTTAAGTTAGTTGATCCATGACATCTTTCCGTCGAAGGTTGGGGCTTTAAAACGAGCAGAGTTTACAGCTCCTTCCAATTTTAACTTCGACTCCACCTCATGACACTTTATTTCACCGTCCTTGGTCGGGTCTGAATGTGCCAGTTTTATCTTCTTTTCCATCTGTTTTGTTTTCTTCTCTACAGAAGACGTCTCGTTTTCCACAGCAGAGATTTCATTTTTTAGAGAAGACATCAGAAGAAACTTTAGTTTCTAAAGAAGAGATTTCGTTTTTCACAGAAGACACCTTTTCTTATAAGGAGGAAATGTCTGAAGAAACTTTATTTTCTAAGGAAGTAATATCACTTTTTATAGAAGAACCCTCTGAAAAAACTTTATTTTCTAATGAGGAAATATCATTTTTAATAGAGGAAACATCAGAAGAAATATCGGTTTTCATAGAGGACATTTTACTTTCCATATCGGAAGAAATTATAGCAGATGCATCATCTGAAAATAGGAACGTTTCCGGATCCAAACCTTCATTTTCTAGTGCTTTCTTAAGACGTTCTGCCAGCTCTGCTTTCTTCCCTGTCGTCTCCAGATCATGATCTAGTTCTCGACACAGCTCAGACACTTTTAAATCGCACAGTTTTTTAGCCATTATTGTCCACTATTTACAATGCTACTTCTGACACCAATGTGACGATAGTCTAACTTATTTATATAATACTTAAGCACTAACTCACAATTCTAATTTATTTATTACAATTTAACTTTTCAGTTCAATACTTTCTACTAAGCTACACTGTCCGCCGGTAAGTAGGGCTATTTATACCATGTCCAACTCTGCTTCGAGAAGTCTCTAGACGCTCCCGAAAATTCCATCTCCGACTCAACAGTACGCTCCGCTCGTTCTAGCCGTTTCTCGAGCATCAAAGGCATTCCAAGAAGATTCCCTCGTTTCGAGCATGAGTCGGGTGGCAAGCTGAAGGTCGCTTGCTTTAGACAGAGACGGCTTAGGAATTTTCATGACATTATTATAAATAGTCCCGAGTGAGATGAGCAATAAAAATGGCTGCGCCCATAGAGTCACATCATGTTTTATTGATACAATATACACTAAGGTGTATCATTTTTAAGGAACTTTTTTTTTTCAAATAAACAGGCTAAAAACTTTCAGGAAGGGGAAAAAAGAAGCCTCTAAAAATTTGAGCTCTTACTATTATCATTTAGTGGTGCCTGTTCTTAACTTTCCATTTTCCATCTAAATAACGTGGAAAAATTTTTTTTTCTTTTTTCTTATTTTTGTAGCTTGACATTTGAGCATTGTTAAAATAAAGTGAAAAATTATTTTGGTAGGAAATTGAATGCTCTACAAAAAGTTCTAATTTATTTATTTCATAGAGTGAGCCGTTCGGAAGATATTCACACTTAAAGTTGTAAATGCATGAAATTAGGACTCTTATTGTATTAAACTGATGACTTTTTTATGTCTTAAAAATTATTTTCAAGAAAACATCATTATTTTCATATAGAAAGAAAATAACGACGCACAGAAGACAAAAATTCACCAGAAATATTTTTAACAAAAATATGGGTGACTTTGTTTCAAAACAATCATTGAAACTTTTTGACAAATTTGATTTGCCGTACGACTTTCTAGATGCAGATGTCCTAATTTGGCCAGATAATGAAAGTTATCAAGAGAATTTGGAGTTTTTCTAAAAATTGAAAGTTGTCAATGACGTTGCAGGACATGGCGTCGCATTAGTAGAAGAATATAATAGATGCCTAACTAAAGATGAGGAACAATTTTAATATTTATTACAAGTGGTAAAGGAGCACCGACTAAAATATCCAAATTGTAATAAAAAAACTTCAACAAATATAGTTACATCATTTAATTCTGACATTAAAATATCTATTAGTTTCAAAATTTTAGTATGCTAATTGTTAAAAAGTTTTTTTTAATCTATAAAATAATAATTTTACTGAACCTAATTCATTATTAATTTTGTTTAACAGTTAATCAAATAATATCTAAGATGTAATTTTTTTTATTTTAGCTTTCTAAAAATATGCACAAAAACCAGTTTTCTGATTAAAAATAATTTTTAAGACATAAAAAAGTCATCAGTATTAGTTTAATAAAATAAAAGTCCTAATTTCATACATTTGCAACTTTAAGTTTGAATATCTTCAGAACGGCTCACTCTATGAAAAAAATAAATTAGAACTTTTTGTAGAGCGTTCAATTTCCTATCAAAATAATTTTTCACTTTATTTTTACAATGCTCAAATGTCAAGCTACAAAAATAAGAAAAAAGAAAAAAAAATTTCCATGTTATTTATATGGAAAATGGAAAGCTAGGAACAGGCACCACTAAATGATAATATTAAGTGCTCAAATTTTTAGAGGCTTCTTTTTTCACCTTTATGAAAGTTTTAAGCCTGTTTTTTTGTTGAAAAAAAAAGTTGCTCAAAAATGACACACCCTAATATACACATTGGATTTCTACCCCACTCCAATTCATTGGACATAACTAATGTTATCAACGATTTCTATGTTAACGACAGTGTACCCCAGAATATTAATAATGGTCCATTTGGTCAATATTATAAACGAGTTTCGCTTTAGGCTTATTTCAGAGAAGAAATTATTCAAGGGACACTTTTAAAACTACTTACACTTCTCCCGGTTCTGACAACCTACCCAATAAACACAGTTAATCGGCACCGTAACTGGACTGAGGGAGTCTTGCCGGATGCCGGTCTCGGCCCGATATACGGGTGCAGCTTCGGCAGCCCACTACATTGTAGCAGCGTTTAGACAGGGTGTTCCATCTCAGACGAGCCACCCCGTATATTTCTTATCCCACAGTAATTGGAAAAAATTCCCGAAACACGTCGGATGATTTTCTTTGAGGGACATCTTTTGACGTATATTTGAAGCTTGAACGGGAAACCTCCTATGAGGGGGCGCTTCAACTCCTCAAAATTGAAGAGGGGTTGAGTGATACTTCATTTGTAAGGTCTTGGAAGCCTCTTTACAACGGTGTATGAAAAAAATCACATTCTTAAAAAAGTTAATTGTTTTATCATGCTTACAATCAAAAAAATCAAAACTGCCTTTTTAAATCAAATGTTCAAATTGTCCTCCATTTGACTTCCATACAATAATAAATTCTCTCGAACTAATTAAAAAAATCAAAATATTTTCTTATTTTGCCTCCATCTTTTGTTCTTAGAAGGTGTTTATCACGTTTCTTCGATCATTTCATGTATTAAAAATCAATCTGTTGCTACTTTGCTGATTTGCTTACAATTTTAAAAATAAATTATGGTGTACACATTGCAAGAACGTGTTGAGCTGGTTAGCCTGTATTACCAAAATCAAAATAGTGCCCGAGCAAGGATATTTAACTGAAACCATCCTGAACGTAGCATTCGCCATAAGTACGTAATGTAATTGATTTCAAAATTTGTTGAGACGGGTTCAGTAATGGATCAAAAAAGGACACCCATTGGAATTGTGAATGATGAAGGAGCAACTGTGGCTGTATTGGGCCATGTCCAACTTATGCCAAACACGCAATCTGTCCCGACAACTTTCTGCAGTTTCCGGTATTGGCCAATCTAACGTTTTCAGAATTTTACATAAACACAAGTTCTATCCGTACAAAATTAAATTAATTCATGAATTAAATGATGATGATTTGAATCGAAGGCAAGAGTTTTGCCAAATTATGGCCGAGCGTATCAACAATAACCCAAATTTCTTGTATAACGTTTGCTTTTCTGACGAATGCACTTTTTCACTTAACGGAAAGGTTAACCGGCATAACTGTAGAATTTGGAGCGATACAAATCCTCATGTAATTCGAGAAGCTCACACTCAATATCCGGAAAAGCTAAAGGTTTGGGTAGGAATTTTGAGAGACCACCTAATTGGACCTCTGTTTATTCCTGGTAATTTAAATGGCGAAATTATCTTGAAATGCTGGAAAATGCATTTGATCCGTTAATAACAGAAAAATTAGAAAACGATCCTCTACTCATTGAACAACAATTGCATTTCCAACAAGACGGAGCGGAGCTCCTCCTCACTATGCCGCACCTGTTCGCCAATACCTCAATTTACAATACCCTGGTCGTTGGATTGGAAGAAGAGGTCCTGTGGAGTGGCCTGCTCGCTCTTCTGACCTGAACCCTCTGGACTTCTTGTGGGGACAACTTAAGTCCAAGATTTTTGTGACTCAGCCTGAACATTTGGACGAACTACGCCAACGAACTATAAATGAGTGTCGTATACATAGCTAGCCAAATATTCACCGCGTTCGGCCCGTAAGGATGCCTCCCATGTCTGGAAAGCCAAATATGGACCACATGCGGTTTCTACTTCTAAATTACGCCAAATGGTACGGTCCTCTCGGCTCAGAAGCAACCCCGAAACGTCAATCCGAGTACTCGGCTTCCCGTATATACATGCCGGTGTCAGGCCGATTATTTGTTTACTGGGTAAGTATTTCACTCATTAAATTATGCTGCCCATACATCCTTTTATATCATGTAAATATTATTAATAGTATTTTTATAGCATCACAATTTCCCACAGTTTGAAAACATGCTCAAATTACACCTATTCCCAAAGTTAATAATTCTAAAGAACTTTCTGATCTCAGGCCCATATAAGTATTCTCTGTGGTCTTCCAAAATTAATTGAGAAGATAATTGCTGATCAATTTGGTGAACATCTGCCACAAAATAATATATTGCCTTCCACAAAGTTGAGTTTTCGAGCTGGATACAGGTGTACAAGAGTATTACTACATATTTGGTACTGTTAGATTTTAGTAAAGCTTTTGATACGATTAACCATGAAACGTTGTATGAAATATTAAGGTCTTGTGGTGTGTGTAATGATTCAGTCAACTTATTTAAATCATATTTATCCCAACGAATACAAAGTGTCAAATTGTCTTTAACACAAAATGTGTCCTCTGGAGTGCCCCAAGGATCACTTTTAGGGCCTCTACTATTTACAGAATATACTAGTCAATTCACTAAGTTCGTCCGTAATTGCTCTACATATATGTATGACGATGATACTCAATTGTACTTATCTTTTCCACTTCATAAGTTCAATAATGCAATAAAAATGATCAATGCAGATCTTACTAATACGACATACATATCTACCAAACATTCCCTTGTACTAAATCCCAAAAAATCGGAAGCACTTTTGTTTGGAAATAAGGCTCATGTTCTTTTTATGAAGTATCAGTGGCGAAACTATCAAAATCGCTTCTAAAGTATAATCCAATCCGAGATTCGGTAAATGTACACAAAAGCACGTGAATGTAATTTTTGACCAGGGCCGCAATGAGGACAACATTTTATTGCAATGTAGTTTTAATGTATTTAAATTAAGAATTTTGGAGATATAAATTTTCAATACCTTAATACCAACGAAAATTGGAAGAAAATATATTAAAAATATACAAGGTGACACTTAGAGCGGTATTTATGAAGCCATCATACACATTTTTCTAATTTTAAAGAAAAACAATTGTCGACGTGAAAAAAAAAAACAAATATTTATATTGAGTGAAGATTATTGTATTTACTGTTGCCATTCTAGTTCGTCAGAAGACGTGTCACTCTCATTCACATTTATTACAAATTGTTCAATTTGTTGCTCTATAATATTGTCTAATTTCCACATTTTTTGCTCCACTTTTTTCTGCACGTGATCAATGCATTTCTTCCACTTTTCTGACGTGATGGTAGCTATCGCATCGTTTTTCATGTCGGCAAATTTAAATGTAATATTATGCTCCGCAACAAAATTTTTTGTCAGCCCAAATTAACCCAATGGGATTAAGCTCGCAGTGATATGGTGGTAGCCTTAAAACAATTTTATTTTGAGTTTTAGCCATTTCATCGATGATATATTTATCATATTTTTTTCTGTGTTCCTTAACTATTGCTAAAAGTTGCACTTTAAGTAATGTTTCATCAAATTGTATACTTTTAGAACGCAGCCAGTCTTGAATATCAGATTTCCTTGATGTAGTAATTGGAATTTTTTCCAGTTTCCTAGAATGGTACGGGGCATTGTCTAATACAACAATACAGTTATCATTCAGTTTCGGCAAAATATTTTCAAACAACTTTTCAAAAGATTTTCCGTTTATTTTCTCGTGGTAATCTACGGTTTTTTGGATTCAAAAGCCCACAGCGCCTCTGGAATAAATTCGTCATCATTTCCAATGTGGCAAACTATCAGCCTTTTTCCTTTACCTAAAATCAAAAAGCATGTTTATGCTGTAGTATATACCCAGACAAATAAACCAGCTGAAGATGTCAGCCATCTTAATAATGCCGTGCAATGAAAAGCCTGAATATCAACTGTTTCAAATGTCCCGATACAATGTACTTTCATTTATTTTTAAAGTATTATTCAATCAGCCGGATAGATACAAAAATTGTAAAATATACATATACCGAAAGTAAATAATATAATACAACTATAATTTACCTGATGGATTTTTTAATCCTGTTGAAAGTCCATCAAAAAATGCCCGTCTTGAGGAAGTGACAGAATTATCAACCCATATTTTTGATTTGGTATGTCCGGCATTTACCCAAGTCTCGTCTACAAAATAAATCTTTCTATTTTCATTACTGTAGGATTTTATTTTTTGTAAATACTCTCTTCTTCATAGCACTATTTCATCCCTGTCTATAAGCAAGCTATTTCTTTCTCGTTTTTGATATTTGAAATTTAATGTTGTCAATAATCTATACAATGTAATGCGTTTAAAACTTGGCAGGTCCAGAGGTCATTGATGTCTTTAAGTACCATATCAATAGTAGAGTTCGTTTTTAAAAAAATATTGATGCACTATTCTTCTGATTGTTTTTCTTTCAAAATCATCCACCAAATCTACAATTTTTTTACGATTTTGGTTGGTTTTTGGCGCCGAAAATGTATGGTTAGTGGTATATTCTTTGATAATTTTGTAGACGCTGCGACCACACACTCCTGTTTTACTTGCCACTTTGTTTACAATTTCATTTTAGAGTAATGTTGGATTTTCTTGAGCCTCATGCTTATAAACGTTTAAAATAATTTCCTTGCTTTTTATGTCGAAATGAGACTTTTTCGACCTTTGCCTAGGAGGAGACAATTACATTTCTGTAGACTCATCAGCTGTATCCGTGCTAGACATGTTCAAGTGTCCTAGATATTTTATTTAACATACCAAACAAGTATTTAAACAATACACAAAAAGTTTCGGGATATGCCCGAGAAGCAAACACTGTTATTTAATATACTTCAAAAGTATTTAAATAAAACAATATTCAAACGGTATTTAAAAAGATTCAATTCAAACAACACATTTAACGACGATGCACTTCGCACTGAATATGAGTACGCATCTGCATCAAAACAGTAAAGAGCAGCTCTAGCAGTTTATGGCTGTTTGACCAATAGCATTGCAGATTCCAGCAAGCCACGAGGCGATCACGCGCTGATCATTGTTTACATGCGCTGAATCTCGGATTGGAATAGACTTTAGTACCAATTATTTGTAAAGATAAATCACAAGATTTCGAGAACATGTTACACGTAGAGCTTATGGGGCGCTTAAAATTCTGTATCCACATTGGAGTTATTTAAGTATTTCAACTAAAAAGATGCTTTCAGGCTCATTGGTTCTATCCAAAGAGGTTAGAAAGGGTAGAGGTAACATAGGAAGCATTTGTCACTGCGCGAATTTTGCCAAAACCGAAAAACTGGGTGGAAGGATTAGGGAGATGTTCTGGACCGGACTTAAATATTTGTATTGTACTACCTAATTTTGGTAGGTAACTAAAAGATGAAAAATTATGAGACGTTTTTTTGACTTTATTTGTCAGCACGATTCATTTTTGATGAGGGCAATAACACTTTATCAATATATAACTAGCTAAGGGGCGATTCCACCGTTGTGTCAAACGAAGTTTAAATTACTAAATGAAAATTAAAATGACATTGTTAATGTAAAAATGTCATTTTAAACTCCATTTGGTAATTTAAACTTTATTTTTGTTAATATAAAAATGTCATTTTAATCTTCGTTTACTATTTTAAACTTCGTTTAACAAAACGGTGAAATCGACCGTAAGTAAAAGTTTATAAAATTATTGTAACAAAATAGCTGTTGAGACAAAAAGTTATCGAAACAGCCAAAGTACTTTTTGCCGAATTACATACAAGATTTTTTCTACGATCACACCAAAATAAAATAAATAATTAAATTTTATTAGAAATGGGTTACCTTTTCGTTCGTTATATTTTAAGTTTATTTGACATAAGCCTATTCTTCAAAGAGAAAAAAAAATGTTTTGGTACTTATATACCGGTAATTATTTATGATTTAAGTATTTACGGAAAATACCGTTCAATGATTTAAAATATTAGGAAGTCAATTAATAGCTATTTATGTAACCAGTTACGAAATGCCTTATTTTGTGTAACGAGTAAATATTTGCGGGACGAGCGGAGCGAGGTCCTGCAAAATGAACGAGTTACACAAAACGGCATTTGGTAACGTGTTTACATACAAGATTTTTTCTAATTTTGTCTTGATTATTTATAAAATTGTGTTTAAAAATGATTCACCAGCATTCTTTTTCAGGCACTACCAATCAAATACTTCAGACAATTGTTGTATTTGATTGCCCTACGACGTTTTTTTTTTCAATAATAATAATAAAAATAAGGAACATGTGCAGTGTTGTTGATCTGATTTTTGACATTACCCGCATGAAATTTGAAAAAAAAAACATTTTTACCAATTATCCTTAAAGGAGTACGTCAAAATTTTACCTCCAGTTTTCAATAACGGTGTTCAATTATTTAAAAATAAAACGTTAAGCGTAATGTCATATTTTCAAATGTGAAATGTCCCTATTCATTGCCTTTTTTTCGATATTTGGTTTTTCGATTTTTCGTTTTTTGGATTTTTCGATTTTTTATTTTTCGATTACTCGATTTCTCGATTTTTCGACATAAAAACCAAAAAAAAGGCAGTTTTATTTATTTTCATTTCGTAATTGGTGACATAATCAACTTTTCGTAATCAGTTGCATAATGTTCTACATTATGCAACTGGTTGCATAAAGTAGATCGTTTTGGCACTTGCTGTGATTATAAAATATATTACTTTATATGTCAAAATTAGAGAAAATAAAATGTAATTAAATGGATAGATCCCATATTATTATAGAGCAGTGTTTCTCAAACATTTTTGGGGACGGAACCTTTTTGAAAAGCGAAATATTTGACGGGGCCCTCAACACATAAAACACATAATTTAAAAAATATTTTTCAGATTTTTCTTCATTTTGACTCTCATTTTGACTTTCAAAGGTAAACGTGATAAAAAATTGGCTTCATATTATGCTCCGATTTTACATATTCAATTTTATAATTGTAATTTGACAATATTACTGCCCATCTACGTAGTCTGTTGGCTGAAAATGGGGGTATACCTTTAGCTGGGTTAAAAATAGTTACCAGAGGTAAGTAATCTGTAACTAGGATAAAGAAATGTCTATATAAATATTCATTAAATTTATTTAAGCCAAAAATTATTGCAAGGCCCTCTCTTTCAATTTGGGAATATTTTTGTTCGGACTTTGATAAGATACGCGAAGCAGAAGCTATAGATTTCTCAATATTTTTTTCAAAAACATGACATATGGCCCTTATTCCCACATTTGATGCATCTACGATTAATTTAATCGGCAACTCAGGCTGAAAATGCATAAGAACATAATTTGTTGTTAATTTATTTTTGATTAATTCCAAAGATTCCTTTTCACCCATAACAAATAAAATAAAAAAAGTCCTAAAGCAAAATCATATCCTCCTTTCTCTTAGTGACTTAAAAAAATTACTTCTCAAAAAAAGGTCCTCAAGCCAGGTCCCTCCATTTTGTGGAGATAGTACTGTTTTTTTTATTATGATTATTTTCTTCGCGGAGTCCTCACAAAGGCTTTGCGGATCCCCAGGGCTCCACGGAGCACACTTTAAGTAACCCTGTTATAGAGAAATACTAAATAAATAGTTTTGAAAAAACTATTGAAACCAGTTGTGAAGTTTGAAATGAATAAATTGGCAATGAAATTGATTGTATATTTCTCTTTCCACTTCCTGAAAACAGATTCACCATGAAACAAGAAATAGTAAACAGTTTATAAAAATAACCTTTATTTGCTACTTATAACATGTACCAATGACCAAGTCCGATTCTGTTTATTTTCAAATCAACAAATATGGACGTCGACAGAACCTTTAAAAATTAAATATCTCACCGAAATAAATATAAGTTTCTTTTATCTCCATCACATTTCGCACTTTTATTATAAATAAAGCTTTCTACAACACATCTTGGCATTTTAAACGTTAATTTCCAAAATTTAAGTCACTAAAATACCAAATTAATTCTCGTTGACACATTAAATTTGGATGGACAACGCTCTGACATGTGATGTTCTCAACTGTGATTGGTGGGTGTGAATAATTTCGAAATGGGATTATGCGCATTCTCTTATGTTCCATCTAAGGTTTGTATAATCTAAGGTTCTATCACAATGTATATATTGTGCACCTGTTTATGGCCCTTGTTTTTACATGGAGACCATAAATAGGGTACAACGTGTTCAGAACTCCTGTATTTGAGTGAGTTCCCCACAAATTAAAAAATCTAAAATGACTTTCAATGATGGAAAGATACAAATTAAAGTTGTTTGTTATATCATTATATTATATTTGTTCTATACATGATTTTTCTAAAATGAACTGTAATGGAAAAATTTGAGGAAAAGTGTAAAATTTTAATCTTTCGATATTTTCGTTGGCAATGAATATATATAAAAAAATGTTTCAATATGTGTATGGAAACTGTATGTGTTTAGTTCAACCTCTAAACATTTAAGGGGTTGATAAAATAGGTTGTACAAAATAATCGGGAAAATCCTGTAATAACTAGACAGGAAAGCGGCGCGGCTTAGCAGGTTCACTTATTGTGTATCAATATCTGCAATGAAGCCAGGCCCAGCGCAGTTAGTACAAAATTTTTCTAGTTTGCATCTTTTATAGTTAGCAAGCTGAAAAGCAGCAATTTTTACTTTCCTATCTGTATACAGATATAAGGAAAGTATAGGAATCATGATTTTTTTCGACCTCGAGTTTTCGACGGATTTTTACGTTTTGAGGTCCCCTGAATCCGTTTTGACTATTTTCGCGATGATGTCTGTGTGTGTCTGTAGGTCGCATAACTCATGAACCGATACACAGAAAAACACCAAATTTTAAACTTAAGCTTTGTTTCAGCGTCCAATGAGCTGATTAGATTTTGGGCAGAGTCGGAACATCTGGGGGGGTACTTTATAGGTGGTAATTTTTATATTTTATGGAATATATCTGTTATTTACGTTTGGAGAAGAAAATTCTTCAAATAAAAGTTACTTCTTATATAATTATCTATAATTTTTGTTTTATGCAAAATTTTCCTAAAATGGTCCGTATTCGAGAAATTTGACAAAATGTAAAAAAAATAATTTTTTATAAAAATTGTTCAAATAAAAGTTGTTTGTAATATAATTCTCTATGAGTTTTATCCTATAAATAATTTCTCTAAAATGGACCGTATTCGAGATATTTGAGAAAATGTGTAAATTTCGAATTTTGAAGAAAACTCAAAAACGGATAAAGGAAAAAACATTAAATTTTAAACTTAAGTTTTATTTCGACCTGAGGTAAACTGATTAGATTTTGGACAGAGTCGGAACATTTGGGGGGGGTACTTTATTGGTGGTCATTTTTATATTTTATGGAATAAATTCGTTATTTACGTTTGGGGAAGAAAATTCTTTAAATAAAAGTTACTTACAATATTATTATCTATAATTTTTGTTCTATGTCAAATTTTCCTGAAATGGTCCGTATTCGAGAAATTTAACAAAATGTGCAAAATTCTGATTTTTAAGAAAATTGTTAATCTAAAAGTTGTTTGCGATATCGATCTCTATAATTTTTGTTTTTAAATGACTTTTCTAAAATGGACCGTAATGGAAAAATTGGAGGAAAAGTGTTAAATTAAAATTTTTCAGTATTTTCGTTTTCAATGAATATCTATAGAAAAATGTTTCGAGGTAGATGTATGTGGAAAATGTATATATTTAGTTTATCCTCTAAACATTTTTAGAGATGCTGCAATAGGTTAACTAGATAGGAAAGTCATGTGTTGGACACATCAGATTTTTAATTAGTGTATTTGAAGTGGACAATATCGTGGTGTCAAGATACACTCAACATTGTACCTTGCGCCGCCCCTGCAGCATTGCACCTTAGCAAACCCTGTACAATTAAGTCCATAACGTTGAAATAGACAAAACGATTACGTTACTTCCTTGTGATATATAAGCGTCACTTCATAACCAATAAAATATGTTCCACAAGTCAAGTGACACCACCACGCAAAAAGATGATTGGTCAGTCAGTTAAAAGTAGAAATTGCTGCATTTTCACTGGTAAAGCTCAGTTTTTACTTTTCTTCGATAGGGAAGTACTCTCACATACATACATCGCTACACTTTAAAACCGCCATGCGCTAACATGCCGGCATTTTTCAGTCAAACATAAAACATTTAAATTCAAATCCAGTGATTACCTTTCGAAGCAAACACAAATTGTATATAGTTTAGGAAGATACTTGTGAAACTGTGATGTATACAAAATATTTTTTATGTCATACTAGTTCATTATTGTGTTTTTATTGCTTAGTTACCAACTATCTAATGTCGTACTTTATGCCCGTGCGGGCATAAAGTTCACTTTATGGCCCGCGCGGGCCTAAAGAGAAATAATTTTTTGTTTAACTTATTTAATAACCTTTATTAAGGAAATTACAAACGGAATATAGTAATACATGTAAATATTCGATGAACATTATTTCGTTCATTTTGACTTCTAACTTTGACACATATATAAAAACTATTGTGATTTTATGACATTTACGTTTGTCAACATTCACCTAGCAACGATAGTGTCTACTATTATAAAATGGCAATTTTATTAATTCAAACAGAATTTTTTAAAATACTGATTTATATTGAGATTGGATTGCAATAACGAACTAGTACGACATAAAAGTTTGTATGTACCGCGAGCATAAACAGATGTGTATTCCCTCGGGCGACTTACAAACCCTCGGGCCAGAGGCCCTCGGGTTCGTAAGACGTCGCCCTCAGGGCATAAACATCTATTTATACCCTTGGTACATAAATAACTAAAAAGGTTCAGTAATAAGATGTGAATTTGAATACAGCCGCACCTTCTAGGAACCAGCACATCAGAAGATCAAAAGGCATGTCTCAAGCTACAGTTCATTAAGATCATGATCGGATTTGACTTTATTTAACAATGGGAAAATATTCGGCATTAGTCCCACATGCCGGTATCTACCATAATACCAGTATAATCACTGAAGAGGGAACTTACCTTTTAACGTGAGAGCCGAAAACACGTACACGCGAGACGCTGCAATACTGAATGGAATTGTTACAACAAAAACCAACTTATTTGTTTTCTATTTTATTTAATTACAATAATACAACCTTTGTTATATAGGTACTTTAAGTTTTTTACTATCCTAATAATACAAATAAAAAATAACAGCGTGTGTACCCATAAACAAAAACTAAACGACAAATGCATACATATTTGTACCAAAGTGATATACAAAAGTGAGAAGTAGGCAAAACATGTGCTACATCTGTCAATGACTAGATCCAATTTGAAAATTCGTAGTTGTTCTATCACATGACATTTCAGTTGGATCAACAGGCAACATTGACCTCATCAGTCTTATTACTATGTACATTTTGCTTGCGACTTAAAACTAATCTAATAGTCACTTATTAGCTCACTGTGAAAAGTGATTCGTCGCTTTTTTGCTTTTTTTTTTGTAGATATACCATGTCCAGGAGGTCAGGTCGGACCTGTGAAGTTTTAAGTAAATATTCGCGGAATTTTGTTTCTTTGTAATTGTAAATCATATAAAAAAACTCTGATGTCATAAAAAAATTCAGTAATTTAAAAATTTTAAAACTTATCAGCAAGATTTGAATATAATATTTTAAAGGTAGTTCTTCCAATATAGTCAATTAAAAATCAATAACCCACATAATTCTGTATCAAATAAGATAAAAAGGAAATATTTTTGACTACATTAAAAAAAGAGATTCAACGACATATTTCGAATTGACATCCTAAACATGAGTAAGTACTTTACACTTAACAATGTCACTGTCTTATGCTAAAGAAAATTTAGAATTTAAGAGTTCACGATATTTTGTACAAAATATGTGGGGCATAAATATAAAACAGTGGATGGACGAAAAATACTAATATGATTTACAGTGGCAGTAATAAATGCAACATTTCTTTGAAATATATTCATATTTATATCAGAAATTGGATTAAAATTAATTATTAAATAGTAACTAACGTTACAAGGCAGGCAACACATTTAAATTATCAGAGAGTTCATTTTTGTTGCCAATCTAATGCACTAATGACATTTTGTGTGTTTTATAAAGCGCAAAATCATAAAAGATGAACTGTCACAGCACATAACCTCTAAAAAATCTTAATTAATATTATAGAGTGAAATGTGTCAAATTCCAGAGCCACCGTTCCCACCGCACCGACATAGTAGAACTTGTTCATCCCCCTCCCCTGGACTCAACTACAAAAAGCGGGCAAAAAAAAAGCAACGTGTCACTTTTTGCAGTCAATAAACAAGGTTAATGTTATGAAAATAAAAGAGGATTGTTATGCTGTCATACTTAAGCCATTTTATGCGTTAGTGACAGCGTGAATGTCAAAATAATTAATATTTGGAATCTGTGAATCATACCTGGAATTGATGCATCATGTCAGATATCGACAATGCATCACATTTTGTCTTTGGTAAACTTTCATCGACATAAAACATGGGTTTGTTATTAACAACGGATTTAAATTAATTATGAACAATATTAATAAAAGTATGAAAGAAGCACATTTATACCGGGTGACAATGAGACATAATTTCGAACTGACACTTTTATAAACAAAACGGACCACTTCCGGTTTTACAGGAAATGCCACTATAAGTTTAATTTTTTAAATGAATCAAACTGTATATTTTGTTTTTTGGAATTATAATAGTGATACCAAATTTATTTTTTTTAATTCTTGAGGTAGAATGCCATGAACTGGAAAGTAATGTTCTAATATAGCCTCGAAATAACAGCTATTTTACTGTTTGAGTTAAAAATTTCTAAAACGTGTTTTTTTTAAATGTCACTTTTTTAAATTGCACCTATTGATGCCAATTAGCCTTTAGATGAATTTTATGCAAGAGTAAGGATAACCCTTACGGTAAGATAACTACCGAAAGAGAAATCCTTGTCAAAAAGACACTGATGAGAGAGCTGGACAAAACAATCTTGTCCGCCTCCTGCAGCAAAACCAAGCCACCCACATTCAGGTCTTGGTCGCACTCTGGTGAAATTATCAGAGTAACCTGCAACGATGACCTGACGTTGGAATGGCTAAAAACCAAGGTACCAACCTTAAAAACATGGGAAGGAGCAAGACTCGCAGTTGTAATGATGGACGAGCTCCCCAAGCTCACCAAAGCCTCTCTCTGGATCCTAGGGGAAGCGCAAGCCGACCTTGACCAAAAAGAGGTTGTGCTTAGGCGTGTTGAAGGGCAAAACCCAAACTTGCATGTGACGAAATGGGGCACCTTCCACCATGAAATCAAAAAAGACCCTAAGGGCCATCTCTTCTTCGGCATCGGAGACGAAGACATGGGAACCCTAAAGGCCAAATCAATGAGGATGATCTATGCGTTCACCTCATTGACTATAAGGCCAAAGGTCGAAAAAAAAACTGAAGCGGGGCCCAGTAAGTAATTGTCTGCTGTAATATACTCGTATTGTATGTTTCTATCCAATGTTGTCAGATGTTATCATTCGCCAAATATGTCACCGATTTTAAAATCTCTATTTGTCTTTGAGAATACGGATAGTGTCAGTCGATCGACATTTTAATAGACATTATTGCTATAGCAATAGACATTATGACTAATGCGACATTTTTAATAGACATTCGAGAATAGGGCCCCAGAATTGAAACCTATCCGTCAGATATCCAATATTATCCATCTACCTTGAAAAAATCAGTTTTGGGACTTGAAGAATTAAATGTAATTCGTATTTATGCCAAATAATGTTAAATATCGGTATGTTTGACCATAATTTTCACTTCTGATCATCTGTTCTTACTTACAGTTTTCGATATTGTTAAAAAGGTATTTTCTATTGCATAAAATTCATATTTTACGACAAATCTTTTACTTGACTGAAAAAAATTGATATTTGATAGTTGTATTTTGAGTTTTAGATCCTGCAGAACTTTTTACAAAGAATAACTTTTTTGCATAAAACTAATAACAAAAAGTATCCCAAACGGTGCCGATTTAGGTGGACCAAACATATTTATTGTGCCAACTTAGGTGGACAAACTATAATTTTGATTTGGGAAAGATTAAAATTAGCCACTTTCATAATAATATGTAATTTGAACCGTTAGTGTCTAAAAAATATACAGGGTGTCCCGAAATTAGACGCTCATAGTTTAACAGCACAATCTACATCCTAAAATAAGAGTAAAAAAAACATAAGTCCGAAACCGTTTCTTTTCCGAGATACAGGGTGTTAAATGTGAAGTCCTGATGTCACTCTTTTGTCAATATTTTCTAAACGTTTAAAGATAACTAAGTTAAATTTGGTACAAATGCTTACCTTTTTACGCTCTATTTAACGGACTAAACCCCAGTTGTTGATCATCTTCATAGGTTGATAAATTAGGGGGGGCTTAGGGTAAAATTGCCCTAAGTTTTTTTTGTTGACAGTTTTTAACATTTTTGATTATACAATTTGGAAAACCAATGTTTTCTTTATAATAAAGCTAGTTTTGTTGCATCTCGCTAGGACGCACCATTTTCAAGAAAAAAGCATTTGAAAATTTCATGATAAGTTATTCGAAAGTGTAAACAATAATTAGTAGGCCTGTGAAATCAGAAATTTTATTTTTTTTTTACTTTGGAAAACCGGTGATTAAAGAAATTTTAAAAAATATTTACAAAAATGTGCCATCAGGACTTCACTTGTAACACCCTGTATCTCGAAAACGAAACGTTTTCGGACCTATGTTTATATGAACTTTTATTCCTATTTTAGGATGTAGATTACGCTGTTAAAATATGACCGTCTAATTTCGGGACACCCTGTATATGTATGTAGGTGTATCCATTTATTTGCGGTGAAATTGAAAGTCGGCCATTCTGTTTAAGAACTCATGTCAATTCGAAATCAGATCTAGTATGTTCGGTTCCCTTGATAAATAAAAAAAATATTAAAATTAATCTCATTGTCACCCGGTATGTCTGTCAATATAAATACTAGCATTTGTACATAGTTTACAATCGATGTTTGTCGATTTAAATTTTCAAGTCACTTGAAAATCTTCATACCTACCTGTTAAAAGTAAATAAAAAAATACTTAAATCTCATTAAGTAGCTAATAATAAGCCTTGGGTATAATACTACAATAAAAGCACTTGTGTGAAAAATGTAAATGTATAAAAAAACATCAGTCGTGGCGTATGCAGGTATTTTTTTTTTTTATTTCGTTGACATTTAATAAGGAATACCTACAAGTGATACGGTGCAATTATAAAACAAATTGTTGACAACAATGTAGTTGTTTTAAATATGGCTGAAGAGCTGTTTAAAAATAATCACAAACCTGTATAGGAACGTTTTAGGTAAAAATCTTAAAAAATACGTAAAAGTAGAGTCAAATTAAATATTTTTCATTAAAAATTAAAAAAATAGCTTCTAAAACTATAGATTGTAAATGTAGAAAATATTAAAATGAAACAACTAAAAATTACTAAAATTCTCCATATTGAATTTCTGCATATTGTTTTGAACGTACGAAAATATGTACTTGTATCAGACAATCGCGTTATTGGCCAGCCAATATCAGCAAAATAATAGGATAAATCGTTAAAATTGAATACTTTAGTTCAGATATTCAAATTGTACCTATAAGCACCATAATATGATTGACAAGTTCTATTGAATTTAACATTTAAAATTTTGCATTTCAAAATCGCAATTTAGTACCTTTAAAAATAAAGGTCTCATATAGGAATTTACTTTTTAAATGTCGCAACAGATGAATGCGAATTTTTATTGAACTTAATTCATTTTAAACGCAATAATATAAAATCTTAATTTAAAATGATAAAAAATGTTCAAAAGCTTGTCTTATAACTGTTACGTTACCAGAAAAGATCACACTAATGAAAAAAGGATAGTTCTGTATCGCTTATTTCCAGATCCCTATTCTACCTTTCTGACAAAACAACATACAATGTATTCGTTTCTTTCTAATATCAAATTATCAATATTTCGAATAAAGAAGGCAAAAAAGGATAAAAGCAGGTTTACTTTTGGGCAGTGGGAGGAGGTATGTGATTTCAATAAAGGTCAGGATAGATGGGTTGTAATCTCAAATTTTGGCCTAGGGCGTAAAAGACTTTAATACAGCACTAGGGACCTGAAGAGTATCGTGTACACAGATCCTCTAACAACTGTAGAACAGTTAAAAGCATCGTATTCGAGACGATATTTGAAACATCCCTGTGGATGTGTCAACGAGTCTTCGCCAGTTTGAGGTCCAAATTGAAGCAGTGCCAGGAAGATGATCAACATTAAAAAGGCATTTTAATCATAATCTCCATGTCTTGTGATCATAAAGTTATAATTATCACTGTAACCGTACCTCTCGTTCCTTCAGAATACACGCAAGTGCGGCTTCGGACATTACATTTTTACTTTATAATATCAATAGAACTCAACTCAGTATAAACATCTTTATTGATAATAGCGAGCCACGGAAATATTTTTAACTAGAAAGACTGATTGTAAATCAGATTTTTATGTATATATTTTCGATTATAACATCAAATAATATACCAATTATGACATTGGATATTATTTATGAGTTTTAGGCAATGCACTTATTTCTGATTGTGACATTAAGTTATAATCTTATTGTTAATCAGATTCTTTATGAAAACATTCTCGATTATGATATAGAGCTATATTCCGATTGTGACATTAGATATTTATGAGTTAGCAATGCCCGTTTATGACATCGGACTATGTAAGTTCGTTAAATCTTTTAATTTAAAATTCTTTTTGGTTTTATTTATTCAAAAACTAAATTCCAGTATGAGACACAGTTTATACATTTTTTGTATATTGCTTGCGCAACCAAATACATCCTAATCTTATAAAAGTTTGATAGTTTAGATATCTGCTAATATGCAGTAGCCATGTTAATGTTAGCGTTAATTGCATCCTAATAAGTTATAGCCACGCCCTTCAGCCAAAAAAATAGGTTATGTTGCGCCAAATTAGGTATTTTTGTACCTGCTTCCGAGTATTATAATATTAATAACATCGAATTTAATTATTAATGAAAAAAGCTGAAAAAATAACGTTATCTAATTGAAACACGATAAATTTTTCATAGGTATATAATCCGATTCGCTTTTAGTATCAGCAAACCTGAAAGAAAATATATATTGTTCTTAAGAAATATGTTGGTATCATGAAATATGATTGGAATAGATATTTATTCAATTCTTACCTAGATAACCTGAAAATAGCGTCATCATAATAATATGGACTTTGAATCGAATAAAAATAAATTACCAAATTAAATAGTGTAAGAATCGCAAAGAATCTATCCCAAATGTCGATAATTGTGTTAAATTTAAATATCGCCTTTTAAGCGTCATGGTGATTTCTTATCAAAACTCTAGTATTTAAAGCCGATTTATAAACTTGCAGTTTCCGGCGCCATTACAGTTTCTTTGACGTTGCAGTCGCCGTTAAACTTAAAACTTTGCTGTATAATGATAATCTCTTGTCTACGATAGTTTCTCATGATGTTAAACCGGATATATTTCTCGATGGCGTGAATTTCTGCCTGGAAGATGCTTGGGTATTTTCCCTGTTCGGTTCTAGGCCCATACACTCCTATTCCAGTTCCTTCTATGGTTTTAGAACCATCCGTATACCACTGAATAGCATGTCTTTCGGTTACAAGAACGATGGATTATTGGCTCCATTCTTTCTAGTGCAGCCCAGCTCTGTGGTTTTGAAGTTTTTCACAAAACTGTACTTCTTTCTCATTTTATCTTGGGGCATATCCCAAATATCTTCGGTCCTGAAGCTAATAGATTTTCGTCTGACTATTCCGTTCTTGATCATTCTATATCGTGTCCTTTTTGCTATATTATCTATCATTAAACGTAGAGGGGCGAGGTTCAGTGGTGGCTGGTGGATAAGTGCTGCAGAGCTCCCAAAAAAATGCTAAATACATAATCTAACTCAAATATTTCCTATTAGGTACCAAAAAGAAAATGTATATTATATTCGCATTGTAATAATGTTTAAAAATAATTGGTGCTGGCAGCCGTGTACGTAAAGTCGACCAGTGGAATAACCTACATACTTACCGACACACACGCCTGCACAGGCTGTCGCTGAACTATTATTTATCTGGGCCACATGATGAAGCTCTGTGCGCTCTTTCAAACATCCGCGCGACACTCCGCTACTCCCACGACCACGGTTAAAACAAACCGGTGATGCGGTGATTGAAGTGGAACGTTCGCTGCAATTAGTCCAGCGCTGTGCATAATACATACGGTGCCGATTTTTTTCAAATTTTATCGCGTCTTTTGAGTTTACGTCGAGTTAAAGTTAAAAACAATAATTTTAAGGGTGCGTGTATTGTGTTTTTGTGTATTGCTGACAATTATCTGTGTACTGTGGAAGTGGTCTTCAAATATATTAACGTAAAGAAATTTTTTAAATATACATACGAAGAAAAGATGGAATTAAAAGCAAAAGGTAGGCCATTACCAGATTTAATTATAGAAAAAACTGCTGTAAATAGAGGAAAAAGTTACACACGAAAATTTAATAGAGATATTTATTCAAAAAACGAATGGATCTGTGGATGCAACAAAAAAAATGCTCTGTACTGTTTTTCCTGTTTACTTTTTGGTGGCGATAAAGCTTGGACGGAAATAGGGATCACCGATCTTGAAGATAAAAAACACGAAAACTCTAAAAGCTACTATGTTGTGTCCTGTTCTATCACACGAACTTCACACGTTTTACTTTCTCTCTCGCACATATTTAATTGCTCCGATTTTAAAACTTTAAAGCATGGCATTAGTATTCCATGAACAGTTTTTTGCAGGTAAGCCTATACGTTTATTTTCGTAACTAAATTATATCTCTTTGATTTTCAAACCGCGCACGTACACTGAAAATCTACAGAGCAGAAGGGAAAAGACGAGAATTTTCCTACTACCAGACGCAAATGGTGCAGAGCGAAAAGTCTGCAAAAAAATTTTTCAAGCTGTATATCAGAGGTTTGTGTTTTTTTAAGTTTTTTTTCGATAAATATTATTGTGGTAAACAGGCCGCGGAGAGATTCTGTTTTGGCTTATTGTATGTACTACTCTACAGTTCAGAAATATTTTAATAAATATGGTACTCTCGGAATTCTCTTGATGTTTTCATTCTTTTCAGGTTTCTGCTGGGAGAATCGATAGAATATTGAAGAACAAGTCAGAGGGAGCACTTGCGCCTCAGGACCGTCGGGAAAACATATTCCAAGTAATAAGACACCCGTTGCGAAAGAAAACGAAGTAAAGTCCTTTATTGAAAAATTTCCATGTTACGAGTCCCATTATTCACGTGAGAAAAGTAATCATAGAAAATATCTAGCACCGAACTTGAGCATAGGAAAGATGTTTGAGCTGTATAAAGCTGAAACAATGGATCCTGTTTCATATGCTATTTTCAGAAGAATCTTCAATACACAACTTAACCTGTAACCCACCTATTTTTGACTCATGCAGAAAGTGTGACTTTTTCAATGTCAAAATAAAGGCATCAAATAAAGAGCAGAAAAACAACTTGAATGGGGGTGGGTGGCTCAGTCTCTGCCTGTGGATCCAAGGGTCCCAGGTTCGAATCCCACCGTTTGCCGGGATTTATTTAATTTAATTATTTAAAATTAATTCTGATGCCTTGGTAGGATTCCCCACTCGACCATTCACTGTTGGGTTCTAATTAACAGTGCTGTTCCTGAAGTGGCGCTGGGAAACATCAACAAAGCCTACACAAAACACATGATTGAAAATTTAAACACAAACTTGAGACTGGCATATTGGGTATATACACCTAGGCCATAAATCGAAAAAAAAAAAACAACTTGAAGTAGATCTAGAACTCAATCAGAGGAAGGCAAAAGCAGCAAGGGATGGCCTGAAACATGATATTCAACGGGCGAAAAATAACAATATTCCGCATGCGCCATAGCGGTCCCCGTTTACCTTGATTTGTGCACGGGGGCGCGCGCAGCCAGATTGTTTCCCGTTACGAAAATCAGTCGATAGTTGCATGTGGACAGTCGAAGCGTGCAGGTCAAGTATTATAGTGTGTAAAATCCTCTCGTTTCCTGTTTTACAATAAGTCAGCGTGCAAAACGCATTTTAGATCTTGCAAAAAAGAGTTGGAAATCGAACTTTAGCGTTGGTAAGAATATTGAATTATTTTTTTCGTGCTGTAGTATAAAATTTGTTTTTAGATTCGAGTGCAGTTGATGATCCTTATCACTGTTCTTCGGATTCTTTGGAAGATCCAACATACCAGTTGAGCAAAAATGAGTCCGAAAGTTATTCGGAAAAAGAAATGAATGTACAAAAAATACCCGCCCGATTTCTCCGAAGAGGTTCAGATGAATCTATTGAAGTATATCCAATCCAAGAAGCGACTCTCGTACCTCCAGAGCATGAGGTGGAGGAAAATATTCAGCAAATACCAGGTATTCTTCCAGACGTTCGTGATAGTGACGAAAACCAACAAATAACTGTAGACGCGTACAATATCGAATGGAGTAATCTGGTGGGAAATCATCAAAAATTTATATTTAACCCTGAAAACACTGGTGTCAACCCACAAATTGCTGCCGCACTAATAGGCTCATGTCCCAGTGATTTCTTTTCATTTTTTTGTGGATGAAGAAATACAAATTAATACAGACCAAACGAATCTTTATGCGACACAGAAGCTTATGATATTGCGAAAAAGAGCCGTCTCCATGCTTGGACTCCAACAAACGTAGGGGAAATGAAAAAGTTTCTGGGTATAGTAGGTTACATGGGGTTAGTCAAACTACCTAGACTAGAAACATATTGGAGTAAACGCAAACGACTATATCAAAATAGCGTAGTTGAACAAGGTATGAGTCGGAATCGTTTCGAGCTTCTTCTGAATATCTGGCATTTCACAGACAACGATATGTGTCCTGAGAGCGATCGTGGATTCAAAATCGAGCCGTTCATGAATTTATTGATCGAAAAATTCCAAAGGGCATACACTCCCTCGCAAGAATTCTACATAGATGAAAGTTTGATTCCATTTCGAGGAAGACTTATTATGAAACAGTACATTCCAAAAATATGGAGTTAAATTGTCCAAACTTTGTTCTGATAACGGTTATATGTGAAATATAAAATTATAATGTGGCAATCACAGAGATGCAGAAATTTCTGTTCCGACTAATATCGTTATAACATACACAGCTTTGGTGTGGTGGCCAAAGACACAGCAAAGGAAAGCAATAACGAGGCTAAGCAAGGTACAAAGACTTGCCTGCCTCGGAATAACGGAGGCAATGAAAACAACCCCCACTGCTGCAATGGAAGCACAAATAGGACTCCCACCTCTTTAATATGTGATACAAGGGGAGGCAAGATTAGGTGCTTAGATTAGGGAATACACTGGGAAATCTTGACATTAGGCCAGGTCACATGAGTATCTCAAGGTTAGTGACAGGAGACGTGCTAGACATGAGATCAGACCACATAACCCAGAGGTACTCTTTTAATACTCCATTTGAGGTTTTAATACAGGAAAGAGCGGAGATCACCATAAGGGAGCCCAATGCCCAACGACAGGAACAAACCTGGTATACAGACGGGTCTAAGAATGCGGAAGGCACTGGGACAGGAGTATTCTCCAAAAACCTTGATACTAACCATAGCTATGCTATAGGAATACATTCCTCGGTATTTCAGGTCGATATATACGCAATTTTGCAATGTGCAAAAACGAACAATGAAAGAACTGTCGAAAATCAGCATATTCAAATGTCAGACAGCCAAGCGGCACTTAAGGCCATATCGAGTCAGAAAGTTACGTCGAGGCTGGTATGGGAATGCATCGAAGAACTAAGAATACTGGCAGACCGAAATAGAGTAAAACTATTGTGGGTGCCAGGTCACAAAGGGATCGAAGGCAACGAAAAGGCTGACGAATTTGCAAAAAGAGGGTCAGAAGAAACACCGGAACCAGACACAAACCCAGGAGTACCAAAAAGTACAGTCCGGGGTTTCATAAACGACTGGATTCGGGAACAACATATCAACTATTGGGGAAGCATCCCAAAACAGGCACATGGAAAAGCCTTCATAGGCAGACCATGTCCCTAAAGAACTGGAACTAAAAAAAAAAAAGAAGGCATCGCCCATAAAGTCAGGCGCTATTGTAAAGAATGTTACGAAAAAAACTCAAAGGATTTATTCCCAAAAATAAAGTGCCAAAAGTAACCATATTGCGGCAATTGTAACGAAAATCTGCATTAATGTTTCAATGAGTGTCACAAGTAGATTAGTGTACCTAGCTAATGTCTTTCTTATTTTATTTAATGATTTACTGCTTTTTCTGATGTCCACAAGCCACGTATTAGTTATTTTGCTTTGTATTTTAACAAAATTGTACACGTTCCAAATGTGTTAAAAAATAAAAAATTCAACATCCAAAATTAAAAAAAAAACTAGTTTTTTTTTCAAATCAAGAAGTTCGCATAGGTTTGCGTGCCGCACAAGCCAGAGAAGTCAGACTACGACGCTCAAACAGGCATAGGCAGGAATCGCTAGCTTGTGCGACAAATAATTTGAAATAAATACGCAGCGGTCCCTAGGGACCACCATGGCGCTTAACGTGTTAAAATAGCTACATACAAAATTTTATAAAAATCAAATGAAGTGTTTTTGTTGTTAAAAAAAATTGAAAACTTTCTTTAAATTTTAAAGCTTTCTCACAGGCAAAAAAAGCACTTTGTGATATAGGTAATTTTGGCTCAATCAACTTATTTTGATCTCACCAACATTCAGTAGCTCTATGTACACGGAATTTTGGGACACCCTGTATTTAGAATAACCATTATTGTTTGATCCATTGTCTTCAAACTAATACTTAACCTAAAAAAAATATTGCTCACACGTAGGTGAAAATAAGTAAATTTTAAAAACACAACAATCGACATTTGGGAGAGCCTCTAAACTCTTAAACGACCTTTTGAAAGACTCGAGATAGTGTATAATGTCTAAATTGTCTTACACTCCAAAACGCTGCACAAATAGGGAGACAGTCGAAAAAGGAAATTAAACAAAAAAATTAAAAAAATAAAAAACGTTTTTCCCAGAAAAATTTTATTCAGCTTCAAGTTTTACACAAAAACATTACAGCTCTCACAGCCAATACATATTTTTTCAGACCAATAACCCATCACAAAAGATACAGGGCGTTGTTTAAATTCGAAAAACAAAAGCTTTATAAGCGGTAAAAAAGTAGAGGACAAAGCAACCTATACTGTAATTCGATTTTGATTTTGTTTACCCTGTATAACAGTTTTAATATACCGGGTGGTGGTTTAAAAATTGTATAAACTCAAAATATAGGACTTGGCTACAATGTTTAAATATGTACAGTCTGATCAGTCTGAAATGGCAGAGGGAAAGAATGTTAAAATTTGTCACTTCCTGTAGGGTTATCTACAAGTTTCAGGTCCAAGATTTTACCAATAAATTACTATATAACCATCAACCTTGTAGTGGCTGTGACAAATTTTAACATTCTTTCTCTTTGACATTTCAGATTGATCAGACTGTACATCAGTCGATTTGTTCACATGAAACGAAAATTAAGGTAATAAATTTCAAAAATATAGGTTTATTTTTAATCAAAATATTTAAATAATTATATTAATATTGAAAAATTATATACACAATTTAAAAAAAAAACACGTTAATAAGAGAGAAAACTGAAATTACAGTAAATGTATATTTGATGATTTTTTTTGGTAAAATTGTGACGAAAGTCTAATTTATTTTTTAGTTTATTTATTTAAAAACACACTATTTACAATTTATTTCTTACACTTTAACTTTTCAATACAATATTCTATATTAAACTCAACTCGGCGCTGATACGTCGGCTATTTATATTAAGTCCAACTCCTACTAGAAGTCTCCAGACGGTCGTCTCGAAAATTCTATCTCTGACTCAACGGCACAATTCGCCCGTTCTACCCGTTTCTCGAGCCGCAGCGGCATTCCCAGAACATTCTGTCGCCTCGAGCACGAGTTGGTTGCTTTCTGAAGGCCGCGCTTGCTTTAGGCACAGGGTCGGATTAGGAATTTCATGATAATATATTAAAAAAAATTAATCAAGAAAAGGTCAAAATTGAGAAACCTGTCAAATGGTATTTGCAGAAAATTTATAATTGAGGGTTTCACAAAAATTATTGATAAATAAAGGAGCATTTTAAACCCAAAACAATAAAATATATTAAAATTATGAAACCTGTCAAAATGACGTTTGCAGGAATTTTTAAATCGACGATTTTCACGAAAATGTAGAAAATCTAAAATGGCCCCCAAAATTATTGAAAATTACAAAACAAAAAAAAATCAAAATTCATAAACCTGTCAAAACGACTTTCCCGGGAAATTTAAAATTGACGATTTTCACGAAAATTATTGAAAGAATTAACAAAAAGTTTAAAAAAAGGTAAAAATAGGAATCTTGTTTAAATGACATTTACAATTTTTTTGTAACTAATAATTATTATACTCATCTGTATAAATGAAATTACAGTTTCAGGCAATTTAGAATCGCCACTTTTTAAAACACCATCCGGTATATCAGAATATATTTTTTAAATGAATTATTTTCGCTATAAGGCTAACGTACCTATCATACTTATACAAGTTAGTGAAAGTATTTACTTTACTAAAACTACTATTTATATTTAGGTTATTTTTTGTGGGAAGGGGTATATAGGAAAATTTCCCCAGAAAACTACAAATTAAAACCGAGCTTTGAAAACAACTCGATTTAAAAAGCAGCTCTCCAGTATTTCGGTCAACATTATCTACTTTAATGAATATAATTATGGGGTAAATCTTATAAATTAGGACCAATTTTCAAAACGGCTAATTAATCTACCCAATATCTTTTTTTTAAATAACACTAATATTTTTGAAATACTAACTTAAATAGTTATAATAACAAGTGGTTCACTAGAATATCTAACTTCGAGGTCAAAAGAACCAGTATTTTAAATAAGTCTAAAGAAGTAAAAATTTTTCGAATATATGAGACATATTCGAGTGTTTAATATTTAACGTAAAAAGAGTATAATTAGTTAATAAGTTCAAAAACGTTAGGGAAGTAAGAAACAAATTTATATTTTTTATCTAATTGACATAAGAATTAATCTAGAAATGAGCAAAATATACAAATAACTATTTAGTAATACAATTCTAAAAAAAACAAACAATCAAAACCCAATTGCGATTTTCACGCCTCTGAACCTTGTAAAAGCTTTTAAGACAAATCACACACACAAAAAAAGAAACGAATAAGCGGAAATCCCAACACCAACACATTGAATTGTAGCTTTTTTTAAAATAATTAATTATAAAAAACGAAGAAAATGTCAATCAAAGCTGTATCCCAATAGATAATCGTAAAATATTGACGTAACGAACTGCCAAACATCAACAATTAATATAAATTACTGCTATATGTTAACAATTGACGCAAAGTACTGTCAGGTGTCAACAATTGACGAAAAGTACTGTCAGATGTCAACAATTGACGTAAACGGTTAAATATAGAAGCAAATGTCAAATATAGGTTAAGATGTAGCTAACGTACAGTAAAAGCAAAAAAACAAAGACAAAGCCCAATTTTTCAACGATTTTTGGCAACAATAATCATCCACTTTAATTTTTGACGATTTTATTGAACTTATTGTTACAATAATTGCAAGATTTACTTGGGACACTATTAGTGTTTAATCGTCTGGCTGTGTGTCTCTGAAAAAATAAAAACGAAAATACTATGTTTGCATTTGGCTAACAGATTATGTATGGGATATTGTCGCAATGTTTTTTTTTTTATTATTATCAGTTCCTTTGCAATCATACATAAATAGTCTGCGTATAATTTATATTTTATTAGTTTGCTGATAAGGTTGTTGTACCTGTTTATTTGTATAAATATTTTAATAAAAACATTTCTAAGAATACCTTAAATGATCCATTTGAATTTATTTTACTTGTTTTATGTATTAAAAATTTGGTAATAACTGATAAGATACTATTTATTTTGGAATCCATATTCGAGTATTTAATAATTTTGATTTTTGGGTTAGAATTTCAAAAATGTTGAAATTCGTTACAAAAATCGGAAATTCTTACCAAGAATTCGTTATTTGAGCAAGAAAACCTTAATCAGAACTAAGAAAATTCTGATTAGGATGACAAGAATTCCCAATTTTGGTAAGAAATTCCGTATCTGATTTAAAAAGTGCTACTTAAGAAATTCCAAATTTTATTTTGAAACGTGTTACTTATAAATCAGAAATTTATTAAGTTAAAAGTAAAGAAATTCTAAGTTTAAATGAGAAATTCCGAAAAAAATAGAAAGTAATTAATATAAAAAAAATCGTTAAATATATAAAAAAAAAGAATGTTATTAAAAGTGAAAACTGAAAACCTGTCAAAGTGAGATAGTAGCAGAAACGTATAATTATTGATTTTTTTACAAAATATATTGAAAAACTTTCAAAAATGTAAAATTGAGAAAACTGTCAAAATGGCATTTGCAGGAAACCTTATGATTTGCGGTTTTTAGGAAAATGACATTTGCAGAAAATCCCCTATAATTGACAATTTTCACGAGAATTGAAATAATTAGTAAAGAATTCAAAAATATTAATGACAGTTGCGAAAATCTATAATTGACCGTTTTCACGAAAATTATTTAAAACATTTACTGTAAGTTTTCTATTACGGTTTTTATAAAAAAGGTCAAAATTGAGAAACCTGTCAAAATGAAATCTATAAATTATAGTTTTTTTATGAAAACTATTAACAAACTTAACAAAGAAAACTATTAACAAAATTAAAAAATAGCATTTCAAGCGCCCAAAAAAAGGCAATTGAGAAACCTGTCAAACTGGCATTGGAAAAAAAATCTAGAACTGGCGGTTTCCACGAAAATTATTTTAAAAAATTACTATACATTTTCTTTTGTAAAAATTATTAAAAAAATTAACCAAGAGCATTGCAAAAGAGATCAAAATTGAGAAACCTGTCAAAATGACATTTGCAGAAAATCTATAATTGATTATTTTCACGAAAATTATTGAAAGAATTAGCAAATTAATTTTAACAGTGAGAAATTCCGATTAATAAGTAACGGAATTCCAAATTTAAATAAGAAATTTCGACAAAAATTAAGAATATATTAAATAAATAAAAAATCATGCAAACTTAAAAAAATACAAATTACCACGTTAAATAAAGAGATTCTTTAAAGCTCTACGAGATACAGAGGGATGAAAATTATTCGAGACATTTTTTTTTTTGAGGTGGGTAAAAGCTCGAGATGGCAAAAAACAGGCTCCCTATCTGCGAGCTGTGGAGTGTTTAACCAACTCACATGGAGAGATATCCTCTGGCCTGGCACCTGCGTCTGGCAACTAAGTAGGCGACCATTATCATTATCACTAGAGCGGCAAGGACGCAACCCACCACTATCGGTACCACGTCTGACGTAATCGGAGATGCTTCACAGTCGACAGCTGAAAGAGAATTCGTTTTTAATATTACCAAAAGAAAACATTTCAATGTCGAGCGTACGGTGAGGCTAAACTAAACTTAACGGCTCAAATGAATTTCAACGTTTAACAAAATTTGTTATGCAAAAATATCAAAAATTCTATACGGACACAAATGGCCAGGCGCTTTTTTTACAAAAAAAATGGCCCTTCGTGAAATATCCTAAAAATTATATTGTTGTAGAAAACATGAATTATAGATTTGATTTATAAACAATTACTGCAAAATTTGTTTAAGGTAGTTCACTCGTAAAACGGCTTTTCTTAAGAATTCAATAAAATTGAAATATAAGGTTTAGGAAAGCGTCGTTTAGGAAAATAAAAAAAAATTAGATTTTTTGACCGTCTGTGAAACGAGATAATAACAATCAAAATGTGCATAATTAATACTCTTGAAGCCTGTCATGTACACAAGCAATGCATTTATTTCAAGATATCTCGAAAACGGTTCTTACCATATTTTTTAAAAACTAATGTTAAATAAATCAAGAAGTTATAAAATTTTATAAAAAAATCGCTGAATTTTTTGACCGTCTCAGTAAAAAGATATAGATTTTTAAAATAAAAATATTTTTAAAGTAGTTGACGAGTAGTTTCGTAAAATTCCACTGTGTTTGAGAACTGGAATCAGCGGTTTTGTTTGAACCAAAACAAACCCTTAAAATTAGTATGAGGAAGTCACAAATTTCTATACCATACCGTTCATATATTTGCGAGATTGTCGGATGAATTTGATTAAAATTATAACATGTCCATTTTGTGTTTATATACATGTATTTTGTACAGTCTCTTACAAAAATAAAATTGATTTGCATTGAGAATCTCGAACTTTTGGTATTCACCATTACGCGATATTTTTATGTACGACTGTCGCGAGTGAACTACCTTAAGTACAAGATGTTTCCAAAATAAGTAAAATGTTTTTTTTTAATTGTTTTTTATAACGTTAAAAAAAATAATAAAATTGTCACTGCAACATGAAAATATAGTTTAAGTAATTAATTTTTTGAGATGCGTCGTAATTTATACAGGATGACTCATAAATGATGTGGTTATTATGGGGCCATTTATTATTTTACAGGTTTGAGCAATAAGAATTGTTTGTATTAAAAAAAAAAAGTCATAAAAACCATTTTACGTATTTTCGAACCTCCCTGTAATTAATCAAATTCTGAAGTAATTGTTTAGAAAATACCAATGCCAAATATTTTCTAATTCGTTGTTTTTTTTAATTTTAATTTAATTTGATGATTTGACTACACCACTGGATTTTTAAACCTTCTAAAAGAAAAGGCCCAAAATCTAATTCAAAAACATCTATCAACAGCTAAGTTTACGTAGATTTTAGAAAAATTATGAAAACCGGCAAGTGTCGACAAAAAGTACGTCACAATATAAATTTTCCGGTGAAAATGCGAAGTCGATAACAATTTTTATTCGCGAGCTATAATTTCTACTTAAGACCCGCGCATGCGTTAAATAAAAATTGAATGGATAATACGATTTGGTACCGACGGATTTTTCAATATTAAATTTTTATAGTTGGCACGTCCTCTTCCCACTAACCTCTCACCCATAAAAATTACGTTATCTTAGCCACTGTTCCTACATATCGCTGGTTTGCGAGAATAACGACGCAATTAATTTTTTTTTTTAATTGAACTAAGTATACCAAACGAAAGGAAATTAATAAATTTTATCATAAAAAATGACGCAATTCCGAATTCTGGAAAACCTTTGCTAAACACAATTCATTTGAGACAAAAAAAGTTTAATTAATGTGTATCACGTCAAAGTGAAACTATGGATTTACGTGAACACAGGAGCTTTTGGCGTAATACAATAATTTGAGAAATGTTTTCAAGAATATTGACATATTTCGATGCTTTTTATTTTAGAAGTATAATTTGGTTAGTTTTTTTTGTTTTTTATGATGCCCAATTATTTTAAATGTAGATAATAATGACATAAAACATTAGTTGCTTATTCATAATATCAAGAATAATGACTGATGTCTGAAGGGGGCTTGTTTGTGATGATTATTTATGTTTTCGTTACTTTTTTTATTATTTTTGTGTTTTTATACTATTGTATGATTTAATTAGTGGAATTAACCTAAGATTAAATTTACTACATTTTGAAATATGCAATTAAATATTTAATAAATAAATTTAAAAACGTCATATTGAAAAATCGATTATTTTTAATTGCGTCATTGTTCTTGCCAAACAGCGACACGATAACGATAGGAATTTATCAGCTGGAAATTTGCAGCTAGTTGAACATTTTTATTTTTATGAAATTAGTTTAACTGTAAACCTATTAGGAAACATGAACATACTGAAAACCTTTTTATCATTTATTTTGTAAACTGTTCGTCTTGTTTTCATTTAAATAATTGAAAGAAATGTATGCGTCTGACTCATCGCGATCTCAATTGTGCGTTTTTTTTTTGTATGCATAAATGATAAATGTTGAATAAATATCTTACGGTAAACTGAACCGGAACATTCTGATTCACCGAATTATCTACTGGCTAAAAAATATTCTGCTTAAAAAAATAGATGGTAAAATAAATAGTCCGGGAAACGTCACGTAACCTACACTCCGGGACAAAATTAAAATTGTCAGATTTAATAACACTCCTACAAGAAATTAACACACCGCTCAATATTTCTAAAAAAATATGGCCATTTTAAACAGTTTATCAAATTTGGAAGGCCCTGTTATATTTTTTATTTTAATAAACTATACAGGGTGTTAAAAAAAAGTGTCACAAAATGAAATGGTGAATAGTATGACCCAAAATAAGCAGAAAAGTCTTAATAAATATATTACCGCAAATTAACGGTTTCGGAGATACGGACCATTTTGTGTTTATAACAATTTTTTATTATTATAAAAAAACAATGATATTTATAAACAATCAATAACAACATAGAGTTAAATGAGATGTTCAAAGTGCCCTCCCTCCATTTCAATGCATTGCCATTTGCACGACCGTACATAAAATGCATGTCAGCTAATTCAATATTAGTGTAAACAGGCATAACGAAAATTTATAAAATTATTCACCCACAACAAAATAGTATCTATGAAAAAACATCGGTAGACTCCGATAAGAAAAGCAAGTTTTTGAGAATGAAAAAAGATAATCAAAAAATGATACAAAACACTCCGTATCTCTGAAACCATTCATTTGCGGACATATGTTTATTAAGACTTTTCTGCATATTTTGGCCCATACTACCCCCCGTTTTATTTTGTGACACTTTTTTTAACACCCTGTATTTTAGCTGTGCTCTTTAAGTTTTGCTATTGATTTTTTTTTTAAATATCATTCTTCGTAAGATAAATCGACTTTTTCAAGGAAGGTAGAGAAAATAGTTTTAAATATTTTTCGATCTTAGCCGCATTTGGGTACAAACTTAGAATAAAGAGACCGGAGATGTAACATTGGACACAGCGCATGTTGTCTATTTCAACATTAAGTAACCCACCAATTAAAAATCATTGTTTCCACGACGCCACCCGAATTGCTCCGATATTTCTATCCTACGCTCAGGCCCATGACACTCCCTCGGCGGGAAAAAGACGCACAGCTTTTACTGCGCTGACGTTTTCGGGATATAACCTATCACTTGTCATAAATCCGGTTAAAAACTCGCTACCATGCGCAGGCAACCCATATTTCGTACACAAATATAAACTTTTGTTTACATTTTATCGAAGTAGTTTTTGTAATACATTCACAGCTTAAAAACGGAAAATTTGTTATTTTGATAGTGGATTTAGATCAAAAATACCCCAAATACACTTCAGTGTGTGCTTTATCCTTATTATTGCTCGTTTTATTTTAGGACATTGGAATAAATAGAGTACTAAAAGTAATCAAGCTAAAAAGGTGTGTTATAAAAAGAAAATACATTGCCTTCGACTGATTTATGTTTAATATGTTTTCGTGAAGTATTTCCAACATGCTAGTTACTTGAATGGTTGTAAATTGTACGTGTAAGTGATAAAAACATCTAGTGCTTTGTGCTTCCTTTTTTTCTGTTGGTGTCCCAGCCCAGCATTTCTAGCCAGCAGTAGTAGCAAAAACATTAACATTGTCTACATTCAACCCATTTACATGTTCATGATTTATCAGCTAAAAGCAGAATACAATATTTCTCTGCAAAATGTAAACAACACTACAAGGAAAATTGCTCATGTATAAATTCAACAACTAAATCAAAATATATTATTTTTAAAGGACTTATTTATATCAACTATTATGTTAATTATAAATATTATAAGTATTTATAACAAAATAATAGTTGTGTATTAATAAACCTGTTGCTACTCCAAAAAATATATTATTTATTGATTATCAGGTATCAAAAATATGTGTACCTATAGAAATTTGTTGAAATGTTCTATTGCTCTTAATCTTTTTAATGGGTTCTTATTATAGTTGTAAATAAAAATCAACACTTTTTATCCGTCTATTTAACACTTACAAACGTATGCATATTTTAAGTTGTAAGGATCCATAGCCTCTTAATGTTTTACATTAGAAATAAGACCTGTGATGTCACATTAAATCGTTAATATGAGGTAAAGGATTTGGGAGTTGTCTTTCAGTCTAATTTGAAGTTCAATAACCATTTTGTTACACATAACTAAAAAAGCAATAAAAGCATTAGGTTTTTAAATCAGAAATATTTTTACGGTGCCTTTATGTCATAAAAAATACTTGTATACCCTTATACCTAAGATCTCGTATAAAACTATGCTCAATAGTTTTAAGATTAAATCTCTTTTACAAAGAAGAAAGCAACAGGCTGTGATATATTTTGTACTCTATTTTAAGTACAAAGATTGTGAATTGATTGACTATATAAATGTTAATGCGGCAAAGATTAATCTAAGAAACCCAAGTAACAATAAATTATTTGATTTAGATCCAAGTAGTATATCTCTTTTTAACAAGATGATGGCTGTTACCAAGGAGTTTCTTAGCGAGATCCAAATAGATATCTTTAATGTTAGCCTAAGAAAGTTGAGGACTGTACTAAATTAAGTTCACTAGATATAAAGGTTTGTTTTGTTTTTGGTCTTAAATTTCTTGTTACTTAACTCTACATGTAACTACTATTAATTTTTTCATAGTATCCAATACATAAATTATACCTTATGGCTGCTTTCAAATAATTCTGTGTGTAGTCACTTAGTTTAAAGTCAATTTTAAATTAGTGGTTTTACAAGAATGTCAAATAGTAATATGTATTGTGTCTATGAATTTGCTGTGTGTAGTAAATGGCCAATATACATAACTTTGATATTTTTATCACAAGTGTAAAAACTACGAAAACCATATACATATAGTTCCCATTTTAAAATAAATTTAAATTAATTCATAATAAAAAATAACGATTTTAGTCTGCCATACTTGAACTCATTCACAGAAACAAGTCACTGAGTATATATTTGTAAAAAAACTACACTAAATATGTCTCCGTTACAAATTTTTAAATTTAAAACTACATATTTTCCTATAGATTTTGCAGTACCTAAATAACGTATAGAATAAATTTTTACAATATACTAGAAAAGTTTTAGATTAGAGTAATTCTTGAGAAATAAAGCAATACCTCTATTTTGTTACTCTAACCTTGTATATTTCCCTTGACAAACTAACGTTATATTTTGAACTAAAAGTAATTAAACTTTTCACCAAAAACTAATATTTCACATATATAAAAAAATTTAAAACGGTTCTGTCCTTCTTACATTTGCGAAGACTGCCCTGATATCTAATCTATTTTCTTCTTCAAAGTAATTAAGTTGTTCAACCGTTGTCTATTAAGGTATCTCACATCTCCCTCATACACACGAATTTGAAAAGCAGCAGAACAAAAATTCAACTAACCATGTATACCAAGTCCGTGTAAAGAAAACTTTTCATATCCCGAAAACGTCAAGTGTCAACTAAAATTTCTACTTTTAAAGATCAAACGTGCCGCCTCAGAGTGCCAATACTGATTGGTATATATACTGGGCTACGCTCATCTACGCGTGAATTGAATTATGGAACGTCGTTTTTTGAATTATTTGTTGGTATTATTAGCAATTTAAAGTGTTTTAGTTATTCAATTTTAAGTTGAAAATACTACGATGTATTGTGAAAAATTGTATATACTTATAAGTGCCGATGTTATGAAAGCTAAGAAATTATATTAGTTTTGAAAGGTAAATATTAACGTTTTGACATAAAGCCGCCATGATCCTTTAGGCTGAATACATCATATCCGCATTAAGGGATTTCTCTAAATATTAAGCATTAAATATTTCAGAAAACATTTCATAGTACTTACATAAATAGGCATTGTTGCTAACGAAATTGTTTTTAAAATGTAATTTTTTAAGAATATGTACTAAAGGTAGTTTTTAGCCATTTTTTATAAATAAATCGAAGTAAAGAAGCATAGTTGCTAACGAAATTTAATTTTTATAAGAATATTAGATAAAATACAGGATGAGATACTTAAAATTTCAAAGTTCATCTAATTTGCGGTCAAATCGGAAGTGACATTTGAACCTTACGTCAAAACAAAGTAAAACGTTCAATATGATCTAGTAAAAGCAAAAATAAATAATAACCTTAATAAAATGTTACATTATAAAATCGTAAACAACTCGAAAAAAATAAGATTACTAAAAAATCTATATTCTTGCAATATTTATTATACAATTGAATGCGGTTTTAAAGATAAAGGGATCAAAAAATCCGAATCTCTAAAGCTATCATTTGGGAAGGCGAAACCCAGGACGGACTTCAAGCGCGAAGCGACAGCGAAGGAGACCGAAAACGGTCTCTTCGCGTCTGAACACATTTAATTATATGAAACACATTTGGGAAGGCGCGACAGACGACACCATTTTTAGTACGGTAGGATTTGCCGCTTGCTGCCTGTCGTCTCCCTTGGTCGCGCGTTCCCAAATAATAGGCTTAAATGTTGGAGATAAATGCTCGGATAAAAGCAAGCGACCGATATGGGTTGCAAAAATAATCGATTTATTTGTTTCAATTCATCGATTTTTTCGATTAATCGATTTTAAAGAAAATAGATTAATTGAAAATAATCAAAACTAATCGATTATTTTAAATAATTTATTAGTTTTTTTTTTAGAAAAATCGATTTATCGTTTAATCGGTTTTTTAATTAATCGATTATTTTCGATTATTTAAAGGTAATCGAATAATTTACTTTAAAAGAGATACGAAAAAAATAGATTATTTGAAAATAATCGATTGATCGAATATAACAGGTTATTTTAAATAATTGATAATTCGTTAATTTTTTTTAGAATTATCCATTTATCTGTGTTTAATAATTAATCGAGTATTTTCGATTAAGCGATTATTTTCGACTTTTTAAATAGAATAATCAAATTTAAATGAAATATGAAAAAAAAGATTATTTGAAAATTATCGTTAATTCCGTTATTTTTTTAGGAAAATCGATTTATCGGTGAATTGGCTTTTAAATTAATCGATTATTTACGGTATTTCAAAGATAATCGAATAATCAATTTTAAAGGAAATACGAAAGAAATAGATTATTTGTAAATAATCGATTATTCGTTTCTTTTTTTGAAAAGTCGATTTATCGGTTAATAGGCTTTTTAATTAATCGATTATTTTCGGTATTTCAAAGATATCGAAAAATCGATTTTAAAGGAAATACGAAAGAAATAGATAATTTGTAAATAGTCGATTATTCGTTTTTTTTTTTTTTTTTTGAAAAGTCGATTTATCGGTTAATCGGCTTTTTAATTAATCAATTATTTTTTATTAATCGATATTTTTGATTTTTCAAAAATTATCAAATAATTGGTTTTAAAGGAAATACGAAAAATTGGATTATTTAAAATATACGATAATTCGTTTATTATTTTTTGGAAATACCGATTTATCGGTTAATCGGCTTTTTAATTAATGGATTCTATTCGATTTTTCATATTTTAAAATATTATGATTTCAAAAATATGCATTTCTAAAGTTTTATGTAACACATCCTCTATATTAATATTCCTAAAGAAAGCTTTAATATACCTTTTTTTGAGGATACAATACAAAACAGCATTTTCTCATTTTGAACAATTTTTAATATTATGTAATAAAAAAAATATAATGTTCAACTCACAAGGTTTGATTTGCAGTATTTGCCTGCGCACATGATACTATTATAATACCATTTATTGCTCGATTAACAATATTCTATTTCAACATTTTATTGTAGTCTCTTGCAAAAAAAAGTCCATAGTAAATGAACGCTAACGAAATATATTCTATAAGAGGTCTTCTCTTTACATAAAATGTCGTTGAATCTGTTTGATATTAAATAATCACGTTAATTTTATTTCATAATACAAGATTCCATTAAACATCTTTTAAGTAAACGTAGTAAATAGTTAAATAAAAAACAAAGGCCGTCCCTGTTACACAGTTCGGGTCTCCTCCCAGTACCCCCACTCCGTTAACCTTTCTTTAGAAATTGGCAACATTCGCGCAAATTAAACACCGGTGTATGTTACATCTCGTCCCTTTAATCTAAATAAAGATACAAATAAATGAAAACAGTAGGTACATACGAGTGAGATGCTGAAACTGTGAAAGAAGCAATTAATAGAAGGCAGAAATAGACAAAGTTAAACAGTACTTTCGTATGTCTGCCACTTGATACACAGGATTTGCCGCGGAGCTAACCGAAGTTACCGCGATAAAATTTTGTAGAATTGCTTTGAGATATTGTAATACTTGTTTAAATAATTATTTATAGCCCATAAATATATACGATTGTCTGATTCCGCTAGTAACAATTTAAAATGATTGGTATTATTATTTATCCAGTTATTAGGGCGAGTGTACCAACTGTGTAAATATGTTTAATCTGTGTAAATATGTTTAATCTGTGTAAATAATGTTCCTGCCTTCATTATATATTATGATTAGTTATATTTCACCCTTTTTAATCTAAAATCATAACTGTCAACACCGTTCTGTTTGTTTTCGGGAGACTTTTTCCAACTGAAACCAATTTTGTTTGCTATTTTCTTGAATGTTCTAAGGCTTCCTTCAAATCTTACTCGAGCAACTTGGTCTTTTCTAAAAACTGCATGCATAGATATAAGGATTTGGCTTAAATTCTTGGGTATAGGGAAAAATTATAAAGAGCAACAGAAAGAAGACTATTCATATGAAGTGATAATAAGTATGCCGAACGCCATTTATAATAACCTGCCTAGCTCTTTCTCACTGTCCTTGTGAAATATTAATTTTTGTTTGTCCTCACGATTTTTGAGAGAATTGATGGTATATTACCTGAATCAACAGAGGCTTCTTTTTTAATTTTTAGATAAGTAAATTCTGAATTTCCTATTGCTGCTAGAACATGAGTTCCAAAGTCCCTCAATTGTATTTGAACCCCATTTTTGACCTCGTTTTTCATAAATTTAATTACATTAGCTATATCATTTTCGCGCTGACTGAAAAGGTCTTGTCATTAGGCATTTTGACTAATTAAACACTACAAAAAAACACTCGAATCAAAATTCTAAACTTCATTCTTACTTATTCTACGATACGACACTGGCGGACAAACATTACCGCGAAATTCTCGAAGCCGTCCAATGGCGTTTGACTTTTAGCAAAGTACTGTTTAACTTCTTTCTATGCTCTAAAACATCAGTGCGGAATAATGCCAAAAGAATATTCAGCAGGTCATCAAAATCGAAAAATAAATTTGGTATATTGAATACAAAATTGTTAAAGTATTCGATGCTGTTCCAGTAAAAACTTTCAAATACAACTCCTAATGACAGTTCTTCTAGTGACAGTGAAATTGAAGACTTGTATTTAATATATAATATTAAAAATAAACTCAATTTAAAATTAGATTTTACACTTCTTATCTATGAATCATTTATGGAAATTACTCATGTTTTTCATAGTAGTATACTTTTAACGATTAAAGAATTTAAATATTACTGACATCCGCTTAAATTTGAATTATTTTAATCACAATTTTTTGATTATATTAAAAACACCCCAAATATTAAAATATTTAAAAATTTTAAAAGTACTTAATAATTTAGTTTCAGCTCCAGCTCGTCACCTATGATTTTTTTCGGTTATGGTGAAGGATCCTGAGGCGCGAATTTCATAATTTTAGCATTAATATATTGAAGTAACTTACTTTTTATATTTTAACTGAAATTAAATATGAAAAAATACGTTTCATTTGCTATTTTCATTTATATTATAATAAAATGCAATATTTTGACTGATTTAACCGAACTTTTCATCATTTCCTTCCATAAAACCTAAAATAAAGTGATTCGTGAAATTGTCAGTTCTTGACACATACGGTTCTCGAGTTTGCAACGTTGCCATACTATATTGTTGTTAAGTTTAAGATTTCTGTTTGAATAAAAAGAAAATATAATTATTGGTTACAGGTGAATTACAAAGCAAATATAATTATTGGGTATAGGTGAAAATATAATGTGTTATGTGAGACTTTTCATTTCAATTTGAGCTGTGTCCAGGCCGTTGGAGTCTATGCCGGTAGGCGTAGCCAGGTATGGGTACGGGAAGTCGTTGTTTGGTTTTGAGTGAAAGAAAATTTAAAAAAAGTTGTTTAGGTATTACATGTTGTGATTTAATTAATTTCACTTTTTAATTTTGTATGTAGTTTTTTTGAGCTGCATTTTTAAAATTAATTTGGTTGATTTATTAATTTTTTCATTTTATATACGTATATTACCGTACTTATCTTTTTGAAGCAAACGAAAAATGTATGATTTTTGATTACTTCTTTTTTATAATCTCATAATTTATAAATTTTAAATAATTCTTAAACTAATAATTTTATTAACAACTTGGCAACGCTTGTTATTTTTAAGACAGAAACTCTCATGTAGAGTAATTGTTTTGTGATTATAACCTGTAAAATTGGGATTTTTAAATCAATTTTTTTAAAAAAATACTGCTTCATCCATAAATTTTTTTTCGAAACTAGTTACTCTTGAGAGTTTAAATTTTTTTTTGTGAATTTTGCACCTCAGGATCCTTCACCGGGCCCTTTTTTCTTTTATATTATTGCATTGTATTGAACCACCATTATAAAAGTTGGATAAACGGCACCACTGCCGCTGACAGTAACACACAGCAGCCGAGAGGGAATACTTGAATTTTGATCGGGAGAACGAAAATTCCCTCTCGGATGCTGGGACACTAATAAAGAATTTTAAATAGGAGGTATACCGCAAAAAAAAATTTCTACGGAAAGCCCAGCTTATCCAATAATAAATAATTTCTTGTCGAACAGTGTTGTCGGTAGCTCCAATCAAATTTCCAACTCAAATAAGACTCAATTGTCAATTAAACATTAAAAGTTTATTTATTAGTACAGAAACAGTCAAATTTAGCTGTATTTCCTGTACTTGGTAACACTTTTATGCATTTAATTGAAATACAACTTGGGGTACCTAACAATTAAATGTGTTTTTTACTGTTAACATGAGAATATTTCTCACCCTAGGTAAATAATGATAATAAAAAAACACCTACGTAAATAATGAAACATTGTCCATATTTTTAATTAAATGAACAGAAACTTTTATTATTAACTTAATTCTAAGCAAAAATTAAATAAACTCGGAAATTTGACACTGGTAAGTGGTATGAACAATTTAATTCCATTAGTTTCATATATTTTGAAATATTTGAAAAATAAGTAGGAAATAACTAAGGTCGGGTTTATCAAAATCAAATATGGTAGTAATATATCAGTATTGGTAGTAAAAAATTTCTCTATAATAATATACTTCGTTTGAGAACCTAAGTGTACATTGTATAATGTACTATATACCCCACAAAAATTATCGCATCACTGAAATGTTTGCAATGTATGTTTATAAAAACAGGCAGTGCTAACAAACTGTATTTCTTCTTTAATAACAAAGAGAATAAAACAATCAAAAAAATAAAATTTTGCGAAAAATGAGGCTAAAGTAGGCTATTAATTATAACATGCTATTATTGCTGGTACACTCCACAGGGTGTTACGAATTTTCCAACCAAAAACCTATATTATTTTAACATCCGGTATACACTCTAAAATTAAATTTTATTTAAAGAATCAAAGAGATTACTATTCCTGACGAATCAACTTATCTTCCAAAAAAAGAATATCCAAATCAATCAAACGGTTCAAAAAAAACTCCAAATTTTTGAAAACTATTAGTGATGCGATAATTTTGTGGGGTATATTTTATGTATTTATGGTTTTTTATAACTAACACATTCCAACGTTCTATGTACATGTTCAAATACATAGGATATTTTTCTCACTTGTTATTCTTCAAGCCCATTTTTTATAAATTTAAATTTGGGAACTTATTAGGGAGATTCTGTGTTTTTACGAGGAATGCTTAATTAATAATGGATACATTTAAAATTATTGTAATATATTTTGTACTACCATTTTTAGGCTTTTATTGATAATTTAATTTTCTTCTTACAATACGCCAATTTTATAATTAAAAAAGAAAACTTACCCGTATCAAATTTATGTCCGGTATTATTGGCGAACGCTTGCATTTGGACGTGGCTAATATGCAAGTAGGCCACAGTTTTGTTGTCATCCTTTTCGGTGAGGTTAAATGTCTGTACCTTCGCGCATTTGTAAGAATTTCCTAATGGAGTACCAAATTCTGGAGTATTGTGCACCAGGCTGTAGTTTTTCGCACCTGTAACAAAATAGATTTTATATATTAACTTAATAAAGTTAGTGTCTCCATGATGTTATGTTTTTCCAGGACTTTTTCAACTTTTGCAACCACTATACAGAATGTTATTAACTAACATGTCTATATTGAAAGTGACAAGAGTGTATGATGTCCTAAACGAATGGCACTGATTTTAGCACATTTTAAAATTAAAAAATTGGTTAATTTATCATTATTCTACGCTTGATCGTTTAACCAAATTCAGATAGCCTTGTAACAAATGGGAGATCATCTAAAAAGAGCAAAACAATCTAAAAACTTCACATAGTCGCAGAACATGCTTTACCAAAAATTATAAAAATCAATCGCAACCCGCCCTTTTTAAGAGTAAATTATTGTAATGCGAGCCATTTTCGACGAGTCGAGTCAGATCCAATCTCTCAAGTCCCTATTTGCCTTGTTTGGGCCTCTTTACGGCATCACTTGTACGATTACCAAAAATATTAGCTTTCGCGCTACGAAGCTACGAATTATTAGATGTGCCGATTTTTATGATAAAAATATATACAATGCAGAACATTCCTGTGTAGTAGATTATATTAGATTTAATTAGGACTGTGGGCCAAATCTATTGTGGATATCCTTTAATCGTTGTTTAATGTACCTTGTCTAATTCGGTCTTTTGTAGTAGACTAGGAAGTAGTTCTCCGGCGTAGCCATTGGTTTTTCTTCTCCAATCTCAGTCAGGCGATGGCCCCTTTAAAAACTCTTTGGCTTGTCTCTTATCCATCACTTCTGAAATTTTTTAAACATCCACTGCTTTGTGCATGTTCTGATAGTTGTCTCTGTGACACAACAGAAGGGTTCTGGGCCAATAAGAGCCTTTGAGGCTCCTTTTTGCCTAATAAATCAGCCTCTTCGTTGCCCTTGTCTTCTGTGGTCTGGTACCCTGGCAAAGGTTAGTCTGTTTTGACTATCCAGTTCTGTTAGGACTTCCAAACAGTCCCATACAAGCTTTGAGCGTACCTGCTTTTAACGTCGCTTCACTATCTTGAGTATATGACAACGGTTATTCCATTTACCTTCTTCTGTCCTATTCTTTTTTTTTTGTATTGCTGCTATTTCTGTCTGAAATACTGTCGCATGTTTACCTAAGTTAGATTCTTGTCTTTAACTTGGTACTATATATACCTACTCCTGAACCTTCATGGGTTTTAGAGCCGTCTGTATACCATGTGAATTCTGCATGAATAGGAGGTCCTCCCGTACACGCTTCCCTGTCTGGTATACTTACTTTATATTGCTTTTGAAAGCTATACTTTGGGAGCATTTTGTCTGAAGGCATCCCCATTATTTGGTCGTTCTCCAACTCTTTATATAGCTCGCTGTAGTCACGTCCATGCAACTTGATTATCGGTGATGAACCTTTGTACAGTCTGTATGTGACAGACCTGGCTTCGCCTTGAATGAATATATGTAGTTGGGTTAGGTTTAGCACGTCTTCTATAGCTGCTGTTAGAGTCGTTCTCATAGCTCCCGTGGTACTCAGGCATGCTTGCCTTTGAATACCATTGAGCTGTCGAATGGCTCCAGCTTGCCGAGTCTTTGGCCACCATACCACCGACCCATAGCTTCGGCTATCAGTGTAGCTTCGCCTGGAAATGATCTTATTACCCTTTCTTCTAGGCTGGCTTTTACCCACTGACACAGTACTACTAGTACCCCTTTCATTGCTAGTGCGTTAATTATAGATCTTGTTTGGGGATTATTAAAAGCTCCCTCAATATATACGAAAGATGCTACTTTCATTTCTTTATCCTCCAGGGATTTTGACAATAGCCTGATATATTTCGTCTCGTATAATCGTCTAGCGTTTTCAGCATGAATAACGATAGACTGATTTGGCGGTTCGACTTTAGTGTAATATCATTAAACCTTCCTACTTTAGGAAGGTATATGACTTTCAAATTTTACCACGTCTTTGGTATATGTCGCCAAATATTCCCCACATATGTGGCATTAAAGTTTCCTGTCCCTTTTGTAGTAAAATGGGGATTTTTATGGTTGAAATTTATTTGTAGCCTATCTAATTTGGTTCGGCCTCGATATTTCTTTCCAAAGGAGTTGGCTTACGAGACCTTCTTTGAGAGCTGTATGATACCATCGGGTCTAAAAAAAATTCTGCTGTCGGAAAATGTGTTTCTGTGAGCATTGTTAACTTTTCCACGAAGGTTTTTGTATAGCTTTCATCATCTTTACTGAGAAATCCTACTTGGTTTGCAGTACCCTCTTTAACTAAAACTTTGAGGATTCCACAGCATGTGGGTGTTTCAGTTAACTCGTCACAGAACTTCCTCCACGATTGTTTTTTAGCCTTTCTAATCTCCTTGTTGTACTGCATAAGTTTAGCCCTATATAGGGCCCAGTCTTCGGTTGACTTAGATTTATTAAATAGTCTTCGCGCTTCATATGTAAGCCGTTCCAAGTGTTTGTTCCGCTAAACAGTTTTTGTTCTTTGCTGCCTTGTTTTCTCCAGATAGTTTACTCCAGATACTTACTTGGGCTACTGCTAGGTCAAAGCTTTGTTCACCTGTTTTTTCCACCATACCCTCTTCGGGATACTTTCCAAGTGATGTTGAATACCTTTCCCAGTTCATCTCTCTAGGGTTTCTGTATTTGGTTGAAACTCGAGGTGGGGTAACTAGATCAAATATAATCCGTCTGTGGTCTGAACATGATGGTTCGTCTTTCAAATGTTATCACTTGCTTTACTCGAACACAAAGTCATATCTAGGACTATATTAGCAATTACTAAACCTTAAGATAAGATGAATTGTAATTCTGTGTAGTAAAAGAGTTCTGATTTTTTTTGAGTTGTGCCACTATCAATACCAAGCAGCGATATGGAGATCCTCCTGATTCAATTTACCGAAATTTTCATTATTATACTCATCGAACAGTAGTCTGTGAAGAGTATTATAGATTTACTTTGGAGAAACACAAATTTTTAAAATTGATCCAAATTTAAAAATGTCCTTTCGTCTGTCCGATGTCACGTTTTTGTTTGCACGATAAATCAAAAACAAAAAATTCTAAAAGAGAATGAAATTTATTGATTCTAAAAAATATCTGAATTAAAATGGAAGGGTTACGGGAGGTTGAAATATTAGAAAAACTCTAAAAAAAAAAATATCAACTTGAAATTTTTAGTAAAAATCGGGATCTATAAGGGAACAAAGCCTTTTCAAAAAAGTGCTAGGAGGCAATTTTTTTTTTAAATTATGTATTAAACCAATGGTGTCGCAATACTAATTTAATTGTAACGCATAGAAAAGTTTGGGGGGTTTTAAGGGTTCAAAATCCCCCTAAAATTTTTATGGGCTGTACAGATCTTGGTTTTATGTGAAAAAGATGCTCTTAAAGTAAGAAAGCCATGTATCCATTTTCATTACTAATTGCTAAACAGTTCATGAAATATTGGAAAAAATCGATTTTTATTTTGTACTTCCCAAGGGCTGTAACTTTTTGTGTGCACATTTGCATTGGGATAAGTTATATACAATCGAGTTATTTTTGGCCCCAGAATATGTGGTTCCATTTATGACCTACCTTTTTGTTACACCCTGTATATAGTGTCTCCAGATCGCTGGACCCTGTATTTATTTAATTGAATAACTAACTAATATGCGCCAACACGTTTTATCTACTATTTTAATGTCCAGTGATTAACTAATTAGTCTTGTCCATATCAGTTTAATTTAGAAATGTGATTTACGAGTAAATAAATATTCCTCTTTTTATATATTTATCAGTTAATTTTTGGCTGCCCCTTGTTTAAAACATAATTTATTGTCATTGTTGTCTAAAAATAAAAAATAACTGACTTACGTGGATATCATCCCACATATACAATTAATAAAATTATTATCATGTTATTCAAGGTCAGTAACAAAATACAGCTTTGTATTTTCCAATAAAATCAAATACATTAGAAATTTTATAGTTGTAATTGTCCACAAAAAATGTATTTATACATTTATGTACATATAAAAAAATACCATAATTCCATTTTTAGATCTTCAATTCTAATAGGAAAGCGCCAAGATACCTAGTTAGACTTGTCCAAAAGACTAAATTTACATTGAAAAAATACAATAATATCAATTTCATTACCAATTTGTTCGTTTCAAACTTCAAAACTGGTTTTAACAGTTATCAAAACTATTTATTCAGTATTTTATTTATAATATGGGATCGATCTATTTAATTCATATTTTGTTTATAAAGGTTATTATTTATTAGGTTAATTTTCTTTAAAATTAATACCATAGATTAGGGGAAAAGTGAATAGATGGAAAAATCAATAGGCCTTTTCATCACAATTTTTTTTGTGCGCATGCGTCAGTAGCAGCCATCTTTTTCGTACTGTTTTTGTAAACAAGCATGTTAAAATGCCACGTGAAAAAAATTATAATCGATAAATATTAATTTTAAGTGTATTCGTTTAAAAAATGGGATAAAAAAAGTAAAGTAATAAGTGTCTTAATTGAAAACTCAATTTTTGCAATCAATTAATTATGTTATTTTTACGAAAAGGAAAAACTAAACGGTATTGTTATGAGTATGTAAAAGTGACACACGGTGTAAATTATTATTTTATAAAAAGACTTGCCTGCAATATCGTAAAAAAACTATCAAATCATTAGGCAAAATACATATTAAAACATGTTTAAATGAGCATTATGAGTGGAAAAATGTGGTCGAAGTGACAAAGGTTTTCGATCGATTCATGGATGATGTTACTAAAGATACTTATATTTGTTCACTACATTTTCATGGAGAAAGTGGTTCAACAGAAGAAAATCCTTGTCTGGTATGACATAATATTTTTTAATATTAAATACTACTTCGGTATACACAGTAATATTATTAAAAATTTCATGTTGATCCTTAAAATTTTAAATAATTTATCTTGTTAATTTTACTCGTGATTAACTTTCATGTTAAAGTGTTTTTGCAATTTTAAATAGTTGGTTGGCATAATTAATTAGAATAGAGTTATAATTATTATTTATTTTCATTAATTTTTTACACAGTTAATATACACTTTTTTCTTGTTCTGAACGTCCACGTCACTTCAAGAACCTTTTTAATTGCTCACAACTATGTGCTTCCACAGAGTTATAAAAATGTAAATCACCATCAACGATTTTTTCTAATGATTTATTTGTATGTAGAGATAATATTGCTTTTCCAGCCGTTGTTGATCAAAATAGTACGAAACTTTTAAATTGGCGCTATTTCAACATGGCAGCTGCGCTTGCGCTTATCACATGATGAAAAGGCCTATGGTAACATTCTGGGGCAATGTGCTACCATCTATCAAATTGGAGTGGTACTAAATTTTAATATGGCTGCCTTGGGCGGTCTTTTTGAAATTTAACTTACTGCTAGCTGGGCAAAACTATAATGAAGAAAATTAAACGAAAAAATAAATTGGTTTATTTTTACTAGTTTCAAATCATAAAACAACCATATTGACTGTTTAATGATTTGAAACTAGACAATTTATATTTTTGCATTAATTTCAAACTTGAAATAAAATGTAATTTATTTTGAGGTAAATAATATAGATACGAGAGTTTTGATTTAGTTGTTTTTGTAAAGTAATACAAATAGGGGAGAGGGTGGGGGGTTCAGCCCCTGGGACGATTCGGCCATTAGCGATTTAATTTTAGTATTTAAAATTTCCTGTGAAACGTCAATGATTTTGAACGTCCACAAGCTTGTTTTTAGTATTGAGCGGCATGGACAGCATCTCACAAGTGTTTGTGATAATACATTTTTGAATGTTTTTAGAGAAAATAAGAAGAGTTTTGCAATTTACAAATTTAAAAAACTCTTGTGAATAGTCAATTTGTAAAAATATTTCACTTAGTGCTCGTATTTAGTGGCATATTTAGAACTATGTTACATAAATAATCTAACCTTAAATATAAATACTAACTGGCCTACGTGCCATATTTGTAAATTTGGATTAATGGTTTCGGCCCCAAGGCACGTGGAGGTTTCAGCCATGGCCGAGACCATCCCCATATCTAGTATGAGTATTATTTAAACAATCTTTTGTTTGATTTTATAGATGTCTTGAAAGCATAAACGCAAAACTAACAGAGAAGTTGATGAAATTATGGCAAAAAATGCAATACGCTCGTATTTTACAAGAGAATCTTTTATATGCAGAAATTATTTTTCTCCATCGGCGACTAGGGCTAAATAGATCCCGTTGTGCCATCGTTGGTTTTAGGGAAGAAACAAAAGCGGCACCGCGGAAGCCTCTATCGAGATATAGTTGCTCAGACCTAGTTGCGATTGGAAAGGGAAGATATATTTAAAGGATGATCAAATTTAAAATGTAATTATAGGTTTTACTTTTTTTTTTGAGAAATCCAAAACGTTCAAATCAATGTCAATGCAAAACAACAATAACGCTTACGCGATTCTGCGGTGCCAATCCGGGTGCTACAGAACGTTTTTCAGAGAGCCAAAAATGGCACAACAGAACTCGAAGTCCAATAGGACAATCTAATGTTCAGTCCTAAAATTTCAAAGTCGTTCAACAAGCGTACGCATTGTTAGAAAGAGACAAAAATTGGGAACAAACAAAAAACACAAAGTGCCATAGTTTCAGAGGTAGGCTCTGATAAGTGAACATGATTTTAAGAGAAAAGGAGGAACAGTTTTGAAGGTGAAAGAGAAATTTAACCAGCTTCCACTTTCCGATTATTAATGATACGCAATGGTGCAAGTTAATGATATTGAGGCTAGGCTTGCACAACCACAAAATCAGTTATAATTTCCAAGTAATGGATGTTCGGTAATAAGCTTATATTTTTCTTCACGATACTTTTGTTTCAATGTATATTTATCAAAAAAAACTTTTTTTTGCTAAATTAAGATTATACAATTTTACAAAATATGCCAATATCCATATCTTTTATACTAATTTATACATAGGCCGAATCCTTCCTCAGTGCTGGCCCAATCTGCCTCCGGTGGTGGAAGATTCGACCAAATTGTTGACATTTTTATATTTATTGCGCAAATCCTCAAAATACATTTTATGTCACTATTTTCGCTTTTATTAGTTTTAGAAATGTCTAAAGATTATGTTGCGATGCAAACTCTCAATATTTAACAAGAAATATGGATTTTATGGGTTTTTTTTACAAGCTGGCCGAATCATCCACCCTCTCCCCTACCTATTTCGTTATTCTTTGTAGTACAGGAAAACGATTTACCTCCCACTCTTTTGTCACAAGCTGAATTTTTCAGAGATGAAAGGTCATGCTAAGGTAACCGTTATTCCATAGGCAATACAAAATTAGACTGTGCACTATCATCAAAAATCCAGATATTGATACCGCTGAATAGAGAAAAAATTACTCATTTTTTGGTCCAATGCACAATAAAATCTTTGTAGGGAGTAATTGTTTGTACTATACAAAAAAAATCATTTGCATTAGCCCTTACGGCCGAAAAAAAATATAAACGTAAATATCTCGTTTTCAGCCCTTCAAAAATTTGGTTAAATAGTCTTTTTTAAATAAACCACTCATTTAACAAAAAAGGAAGACCTACATGAAAAAAAAATCCTTACAAAATTTTTGCTTATGTGTTGACAAGGTAACATAGTAAATACCATATTTGTTGCTTTTGAATTAACAAAGATCAATAAACGATGAGAGATGTCATAGGTTTACGTTGTAATTAATTCTCACCGCCAATTTCATCGACTCTCAGTATATCTTTTTCTTCGCCTTCAAACGTAGCATAGCTTTGTTTCTCTTTACATGCCGGCTGATGTATCACATTATTAATATGGTAGGATTTTTCATTTTTTTATTATAAAACTTCTTGTTAGATGCCAATGGGCAATGTGTCATATTGTTATCATCTGTTATTTCTAAAGAATTAATAAGTATATGTGTTATATATTAAAGTACCTAATAAATTGGGAAGAAATATAGATATTTTTGCGTTTTTATTATATCTACATTCATCCTGTTGCAGCTGAATATATTTGGGTAAGTTATAAGTTTTCGTTTAAAATCCTCACCAAGTCAATATTCTTGTTGATGCAACAAACAGGATGGAAATTAGAGGGCAATATTTTAATTGCATAGATGAAGAATAGGTGGTTACTTTAGTGGAACAGCTTAATAAATTTGAAGTTTTTAAATATGGATAATCGAAGTTAACTTCTATATCAACTAAGGACATTTTCAGTGCAGAAGTAGATGCCTTAAAATTAACAGCAAAATAAAAGGGTCAAACGGTTTTTCAAGTATTGTTGATACTCCAGATTTTTATAAGCCATTAAATAAAATACAAAGGACTGACACCATCAACAGAAAACTCAAAAACTCTCCAACTTCTCAATCCTTGGATGGTCAACAGTTTCTTCAAAAAAATTTATTAGCAAAGGATATGGGTGTAAGCATTATTTATGCCGAGATATTTAAGTTTGAGCTGACAGCCTCTACGATGTCTCTAACAGTAAATGGATATCTCGGCACCTCCACGAATAAGAGTTCATTGGGAAATATTTTAGAAAAATATGGCATTTCTCACAAAGACTAACCTTCACCTATTGACTATGGTAAAACTTGTAACATTTTTGATGGGATGGCAATATTTCAAGATTTGGGAAAGCCCAAACGTTGCATATCATTTATAGAATATGCTAATATATTTGTAAACATCATTTTTAGGAAATTTTCTGTCAGAGCAACTTCTTCAATTCAGCAAAAGCATATTCAATTTGTAACTAGTGGTGGATTCGCGAATATCAATAAATATGAGACGAATTATGAACCATTAAAAGACGATTTTTAAATTCAAATCACGATTGACAGCAAAAAATTCGTGGCATTCACGCTGCATTATTGATTGCAACAATACAACAGATGTTCTAGTCTTATAATTTATTTTTAGAAGTTTTTGACCAAAGAGATGATTTAGAACAGGGCGAGGAGACTCAAGACGATTTCTAGCAGTATATGATTTAAATTTGGATGAAAACCTAAAAAATTTGCCTGCTTTTCATTCTCTGACTGGATTGTCTGGCATTGGTAAAAGAACCTGTTGGAAAACCTACCTTGAATACCATCACCTTTTGGATGGATTTGGCACTGATAAGTACTCTGAAAACATTCTATAATTTTGAAAAAAATTTTATAAAAATTTATTCAAAAACTGCGAGTATTACTTCCATTAACATTTTGAGGGGATTAATGGCCTCTTCAAAAACCACCGCTAAATTGCCACCGACTGAAGATGCCCTAAGATTACATTGTTTAAGATGTTTTTACCAGCTAAATATTTGGTTAAACTCTTTAAAGCCGCAGATGCAGCTTCCTAATGTTGAAGAGTATGGATGGAAAATAGATCAAGATGGAAGTCTGATACCCACTCTTAAGACTGCCCGACCTGCCACCAGACCTAACAGAACTTACATCATGCAAATGCAAAAAATATATAACAATATTATTCTGTTCTAGACTGTGGAAGCAAAATTTGCAAATGCAGGAAAAAAATATTGGCTGTATCAGTTCCTGCACCTGTATGGCACAGAAAAACTGCAGAAATAGTTTGACCCCAGCCGCTAATGTTTTGGAACAATTTAATATTATTAATTGATGCTTTATATACTTCTAATTATTATTATATTTTTTTATATTGGGAATTTATTGTATTTTGCAAAGCAATAGCATTACTGTTTATAATCGATACTTATATTACTGTGTTTATACCTTCAATAAATAGTTTACATTTTATTATTTTTTATTTTCCTCAAAAAAAAAAAAATCATGAAGTAATTAATACACCCTATTATTCATAGCGGATAAATCAATAATCCCTATATAAAATAATATGAGTCAAACTGACTGCATAATACATTTCAGCACTGAGTCGAGAGGTTCTGTCTTCAATGTTTGCTTTCTAGTAAAACCATGACATCACTAATTGTTTATTGCTATATTTTTGTTAATTTAAAAGCACTGTTACCTTGTTAATACACAGGCGAAACTTTTATGAAGAATAGTTTTTTTTTTATTTAGGCCTTCGGTTTTCGTCAAATGAGAGGTTTATTTCTAAAAGAAGATTTTTTATACAAATTTGTGGACGGTTGAAACCGAGATATTGCGTTTAATTTTTTTTTTCGACCATAAGGGCTAATGCAAATAATTTTTTTTAAATAATTTTAAAAAAATACTTCCTACAAAGACCTAATTGTGCATTAGAACAAAAAATAGGCTTTGTTTTTTCTGTACGGTGGTATCAATAACTCGATTTTTTATGACAGTGCCCTTTTGCCCTGTCTAATTTTGTATTACCTTCGGATAAGGGTTAGCTTATCATGTGGGAGGCAAAGTCAAAATAAGTTTTAATCTACACCATACTATTAACTCTTTGTGATTAATCTTTTTAATTTTTATTTTTCCATTCAAAAATATTAATCAGAAGGGTCGTTTCGGAAAATTTGTGATATCTTTTGTATTTTTTTGTCTAATTTAAAATACCTATTTCATTTTTAAATGAAAACCTCAACATTTTGTTAAAAGATGGCTTTAAAAAGGGGGAAACCCACTCATCAAAAATATGAAGAAATGCTGATCTCATCTAAAAAAGTTAGGTACTACGTAAAATGTATTAGTAAACCGGCATACGCTGTCGACCAAGTACCACCCAGCAAAAACACTCATTTGTAATATTCACCATAAAAATAATATCTGAATCCAGCCGGCTGGTTAGCAGGTGAACGATTTTGAATCGGCTGAGAGCACGCCCCATCTATCTTTCAGTGAAAACGTTGGTAGGTTAAAATATTAAACTGTAATAATAGGTATAAGGTACACTGACGGTTCTAAAACAGAACAAGGTTCAGGATGTGAGCAATAATAATACCAGCGGTTTAAACCGAGCTCACGGAGATTCTAATAACAGCAAAAGAAGTTACCAGAAACAATATCATTCGAAGAAACATGCTCAGCTATGCAGATATCAGACAAGCACTACTCGCCCGGGACAGAGTTAGTACTAGAACGTCACGAATCTTTGGCCGAAGTATCCATTAACAATGTGGTCACCTTAAGATGGATCAAACCTTACACCACATCGAAAGGTAACCGTCTTGCCGATTCACTAACAAATACTTTTTGAACCTGACACTTCTACTTTGATATGTATGACTTTACTAGAGCACCCTGTATAATTGAAATTTAATTATTTAACTGTGGCTTTTATTGATATACATTTCGCCCTGTATATTATGCATTCAGAAACATTTAAATAACTAGGTGCCCGTTTTTCGAGTTAATCTGATATATGATTGCTATCAATCTGACCTAAGGTTATTGTTTCCCTAAATTCTTATTAATGTATATGAATATTTTTTCAAGTTTAAAATTTTGTGTGTAAACTAAGAATGTATCAATACGTTTCCGCGCCTACATCATGTTTGCGGGGATATACCGTGAAGTATTAAGCTCTCACAAGATAACGTTATTTACTTTTTTAGGTGTGTCCAAATTCGTACGCTGCAAGTTAAACAAACACTCATTTATTTCTTCGGAGAAATGAACGTGTACACCTTTGAATAGTAGGTCGCCAATTTTCATTGTAGTCTAGTTTGTGTTCTTTCAAATTCAGTAACCTAGTTCATTGATGCTATTGTTATTAATAAATTATTTGGATTGTTTCATAATATTTTCTTATTTTATAATTTGCTTTTTTATTCTTTATACAACAATAAAAATGTAAATAAATTAGTGGGTGTAGGAATCTAAAACACCCGTTCATTATGCAACAGTGCTAGGCCAGAATCCTAGAAAATGTAATTAATTATATTATATTAATGCAAAACCTATTATAAAAAACCCAGTAATTAAATTCTAAAAGTTAAAACCACTTTCTAAAACTCATGAAATATGAGTTCAAATACAACAAAAAACGTTTAAAAGTAACAAGTTTTGATAAATAACAATTTGTTATTTTAATTCGACACATAATTGTATAGAAATCGTCAAAAAAACTAAAATATTATTATTTTAGTGAAAGTACAACATAACCATTAGCACAAATTACACTTAGTTATTAAGTTTTTTTGTAAAAACATTTCCTGATTAATTTTTTTTTTGAACTGTTTTAAGATTGTCAAGATTCTTTGAGTTTTTTTAGTTATTCGGATACAACCAGGGACAGCGTAGTTATTTAATTTTTTTTTAAATGTCTACGGCAAGAAGTATCTTTAGAAATTTCCAGTAACGATCGTAAAATCACTATTTTTTTACTAAAAACACTTCAATAGCTGTAACAACTGATGAGACCCGAAAAAATATTTACCTAAAATATAGAAATTCTACACAATTTTTGACGAAACAACAATATTATTTTTGTTGATCAAGCAGAAATAGTACAACAATCTTTTAGACGATTATTAAATCTGATAGCGTTTTATCTATAGTCACGTTGTCAGCCACTCATTTTTGAAAAGATGTAATTTCATTACATTTTACAATTATTCTAAATCATTTTATGTATGAAACAATAAGGGAAAGTATCCCCTTAAGATATTAGTGAGATTGGATTAAAAATATCTGATAAATTTACAAAAAGTATTGGCCACAGGACTGAACCTTGAAGTACTCCTATATTTACGGATTTATAAGAGACAGTATATTTTGCGAGAACATAAGAATGCCTAATATTGTGTATCTCTCGAGTTGATAAAGTAAGATTGAAAGCTAGCCGAATGCTTTGCTGAGATCACATAAGATCCCAATAGGACTACTCGTCTGCGTCGTTATAATTAACGATTTTCTGATAATAGTTATGAACTAGACGGTTACTAGATGTATTAATTTTAATAAGATTTGCAAGTGCATATTCCTCTAAAATACGCTTTGAACTGTTGTAGTAGAAAATTGTTTTTTAAAAAAGTCAAAAATTCTATTAGAAAAATATATATCGCAATTATTGTATATTATAGTTTAACATGATTAAAACCATGCCCGTTATTTACTGGAAAATTTTATTATGATTCAATTTATCACTGATTAAGCGTTAGCTGGAAACAGCATTGATGTATTTAACCGGCTCTTATCAAACATATTACATATATTTATTTATTTCTCATGGTATCAATTCAACAGACGTCGATTATTTGTATACAGAGTGTAGAGAGGAAATTTTCATAATATACAAACAATTCAATATTGTTTTCCGTTAAGTGATAATATTATACGAGGTTTGGTCCGAAAATTCTACATTCACAATGAATAATTCTCACTTTTTTTATTTCAGAAATTGATAAGACATTTACATATTTTAATTCACACTCGATTCAGAAAAAAACATTATTTAAGTTTTATACGTGGCAACGTTGCACAACAATCGAAGACAGTCTTGCAAGGGTCTAAAACCAATAATTAGAACGGTGTATTTTCTAAGAATTTGATTGGTTTATATGACTTATTATAGTGTATAATTATTGATTGGATAGTAACTATTAAAGGCCTCTACTTAATTTAAAAACCATTTATAACTATTAAAATAGTTATCTTGCGAAAATGCTCTAATTTAAAATCCATGGGCCAAAATAAAAATACCAAATGAATTTAAAGACATCAATGTTATTATTAGTGTTTTTGCACAGCTTCTGAAGCTATGAAAATAGTTATTTATTATACAAGGGAAAAAAGTATTAGATTTTAGCTCGGGGTTGTGTTGTCTCCCGACGCGAAGTCTTATTGGCACTTATTGAGTGTTAATACTTATTTGAAATTGTTATTTCTATTACTTTGTAAAAAATTGGGTTTTGAATTGTAAACAATTTTACTGCAGGTAAATATACTGAATACTTAATCACAGTTGCAACACTGCCTTACTCTCAGTGATTGACGATATCATAGAGCTACTGACCAAAATTAACTCACACTTTTTCTTATTAGTGAAGGTAACAATGAAATATTACCAAATAAAAAATATCACAAAAAACTTTATTCCTAGATACCGATCTTCGATTTGAAAAACACATTAATAATTCGAGAGAGGCTAAAATGGTGGTTCCCACCTTATCGAGACTGAGGCCCACAAGGGTAAACTCGTAGCGTAACAAAAACGAGAAATGATTTAACTTGGAACGAAATACCGAAAGCTGATAGTAGTATTAGCACGTTGAATTTTTTAGTTTGTGAAGCATTGGCATTACTTAGGTTAAACCATGTGATGATTTTCACAAGCCTTTATTTTTAAAACCACTCTATATCGCCTTTTGATTAGGGTTTAAAAACGTGTTCGAACAATTTATCCAATAATAATTGGCCCCTTTACCTCTTAAGCCTGCACATGTAAAATATTTGGGCTTCTTACTTCGCCTATTTATATTCTATTACATAAATTGGCTTTTAGTTCAGAATTATGTTCAGTACATGACTCATATTTATTTATAAAATAAAAATGACAGTACCATCGCATCAAATCTATTAGAAAAAAAAATCAATACAATTCGCAATATCACAACTATAATACAAGAAACCAATCTGACTTTCATGTACGGCAAGCCATCACTAAAAGTTCCCAAAATACAATTTTTATTAAAGGTTTAAAAAATTTAATAGACTGCCTACAGAAATTAAAAAAAAAAAAACAATAAATGTATTCAAAAGTAACCTCAAACAATACTTGATAAATAAACAGAACGGATATACTTTCTTGTGATAATACTCTTTAAACCTGCCCTTTTTAATAAATTCCCTTAATTTATTGTTATTTTACCCCTCGTTTTATCCGCATTTATTATAGATTGTTTGTTCTGAGATCATGTACTTTATTTTAAAAAATTACTTGGTTATATTAATACTACTTACTATGTTTAAATTATTAATAGTTTTGCGACGATAGGTTATAGCAACTTATAGCCATAAAACTATTTTTGTGTTAAAGTAGATCCATAGAGAGCAATGTAATTTACAAAGGCCTTCTTTCAACATACAAATAAATGATAACTTTATAATTAAAATGAAAAACAACAAAATACCTCAGCATCATAATTGATCAAAATTTGAAATGGGCATTATATCCTAACTCTCTTTTATATAATAAAAAAGTGCTTTGTTATTATAAGAACATTGTACCTTTATTTTTGGAAAGCCTGAATTGAGATATTTAATATTTGCATAAATATCAAAAGAAGTATACATTTTTAAATAATTTGACATTTAAGAGCCATTCACATATCACAGTTGACATCTTGATACTTGACAGGCACAGCCAGGCATTATTTTGATTCTATGGGGTTGCGACAGAGAACCAGTAAATTTGATGAAGGTGTTTTTGTGGCTAGGGGCGAAATAGTAGTACGCTTATAAATTGGCAGGCTTGGCGACTAATTTCGAATGAAAATAGTCTCCAAAATGGCTATATGGTTGCAAGTATGAAGGTCGCAACCCGCCTTAGAAATTTCACCTTTACTATCAACAGCTGTTGTTTGTCAGGTCGTTAGAGAATGTTTGCAATTTATGGAATGTAAAGAATGTTAGGAATTTTGACGTTACAAATAATTGGAATTCCTAAAATTGTCACATAAGGAATGCATAGGCGGATTTTAAGAAAATTGTTATTAAAGTAGTTAGGATGAACCGAAAATTCTGAAAATCAATAGTAGAAGTAATTATTCAAGAAAATCAAAACCGCAAGTCAATCAGAACTTTCGTTCTAGAGTTATCGTGCCGGCATACCTACAGACGACCAGACGAAATTTTTTTTTTTTTGATTTTGGGACTCGGAAACATGAAAAAAAGTTTTAAAAATGGGGGTCAGAAAATTTTTTCGTTTGCACGAATGCAATACTGAGGCCCCATAGGAAGGGCCTCAGTAATATAATGAAAAAATGTTTAGCAAATCGTATTATGTGAATTTCTTGTATTTTCTCACTTGAACTTTTATGCTTCAGTCTATGGACCGTGCATTACTCAATTCAATAACCAACGTTTTTAGCGCATTCAAAATACCTGCATAATTTAGAAATAAAAAAATCAAAGAGTTTCTCGTAAAAAGAGTGATTTCAGTTGATGGTAAGTCAAGATGTTTTGTGCAAACCTGTTGCCTATTTCAAAAAAATTTACAGAAGCATTGTACATAATCTTAAAATCTGTAGAAGAAATTTTGTATCGATCCCACAAGTTTAAATTTGAATTACAGAAAAGTAATGATTTGATCAGTTTCTGATATTTAAAAGACTAGATCTTCCGAATTTTTTAAAGTAACGACAATTCTATTTTTTCTTCGCCCTTTATTGCACTTTTCATTCTAGTAAATATAATTTTGTAAATTTATTACCCGAGGGTCTTTGAGGTCGCTGATTACGAATCCGATGTCAAATGTATAAAATTCAAAATGGCCGATTCAATATGGCGGACGGAATTTTTAAAATCAACGGAATTCGCTTGAAACTTTTCACTCAGGTGTATTTGAAGTATCTGATTACGAAACCGATATCAAAAATACCAGATTCAAATTGAATGAAAACTTTCCAATTTCCAAGAAATTTGGTATCTTGAGGTTTTTTAAATCACCGATTACGAATCTGCTACGAGTTCAAAATGACAGATCTAATGCTGCGGATCTTGATATAGAAATGGAAGACGAACAAATATTGAATTAATAAGTTTCAATAGTCATTTTCAATTTCAAGTCTTGACCGACAATTTTTTAATTCTGTCGACCGCTAATTTGTATTTATAATTTTTCAAGACACCCCTTAGAAACTCCGTAGTTTTAATTTTATGCAAAACAAGCAATGTCTCATTCACCTTAACCTTCTTAGAAAACCCCAGGTTTAATGTTAATGCAAAAAAACTAATATTTTCGGGCGCCATATTGGATCCGCCATTATGCATTTATAATTTTTAAAGTCATATACAAAATCAGTGAACCCAAAAACCCTTATAGACTCCCCTGGTTAAATTTTTATGCAAAACAAGTAATTTTTAATACTTTTGGGCGCCATATTAGATCCCCCGTTTTGTATTTATAATTTGTCATATTTCAAATAAACGACCCCAAACACCCTTCAGGTTTCATTTTTATGCAAAATAAGCAATTTTTAAAATTTTCGGGCTTCCTGTTAGATCCGCCATTTTGTATTTCAATTTTTTATTGTCATAGTCAAAATTGGCGACAAATTTTTTTTTTTAATATTTTTGGTGCGACATACTGGATCCGCCATTTTGCATACCTAATCTTTAATGTCACATTCAAAATCAGAAACCCAAAAACGACCTTAGAATCCCCCAGATTTCATGTTTATGCTAGACACTCAATTTTTAATATTTTTGGACGCCATATTGGATCCGTCATTTTGTATTTCCAATTTTAAATGTCATATTCATAATCAGCCACCCCAAAAGCTCTTCAGGATTAATTTTTATGCAAAACAACCAATTTTTAATATTTGCGGGCGCTATATTGGATCTGCTATTTTGAATTTTTAATGTCATATTCAAAATCAGTGACCCCAAAACGTCCTTAGAAACACCCTAGGTTTAATTTTAATGAAAATAAAGCCATTTTTAATACTTTAGGGAGCCATATTGGATCCGCCATTATGTATTTCTAATTTTAAAAGTAATATTAAAAATCGGTGAACCCAGAAACCACCAGTTTCATTTTTATGCAAAACAAGCAATTCTTAATATTTTAATATTATATCCGCCGTTTTATAGATCTAGTTTATGTCAGATTCAAAATCAGCGACCCCAAAAACCCTTCAGGTTTAATTTTTATGCAAAGTAAGCAATTTTTGATATTTTCGGGCGCCATATTGTAGTTCTAATTTTTAATATATTTAAAATCAGCGACCCCAAAAACCACAATATACAGACGTTCATCTCATGAAAACGAATCTGATATTTTGGCCAAAAAATAGGCGATACGTCCCACAGTTCAGTGGCGTACGTCCATTTTAAAATCTATTTTGAAAATTTAAGACTCCCTTAAACCCGTTTCTGCCTTAATTAGGCCTTTTACGACCTTCACTTTTTCACTATCAATAATTGATGAAGAGAGTCACCTCTGAAATCCCTTTTTTGATACGTTTATGCCGAAAGAGGTAGACGAAATCCATAGGTAGTTCCGAAAACATTGACCGATTCTGGTCTAGTCCATTCTAGAACAGCTGGTATTTTCAAAAACAGGTCTGGTGCGCCGCATTTTTATATAAATAACCGAATTTTGCCAGTAAGTTCAGGTTTTAGATAGATACCGATCGGTCAACATAAAAAATGTTGTAAAAGTAAATTCGTATATAAGTGTTAAGTTGTAAAATATATTATTATATTCAGTGAAAATAAATTGAATGGCAGACTGTATGAAATAAACGTTACATGAATTTTAAAAACATCCCATATAATTGTTAAAAATCACTTACCGTTCAGCAAACTCAAATTGAAAAACTTCGCTTCGATGGATTCCAACTCGAATTTACTGTCATTCCTCTTGTCGAATGTCAAACTAAACACGTTCTTGTCCCATTTCAAATTGATAGCGTCGCGCTTTTCATCACAGCTACCGTCCGCAATGGCTCCCACGGGCAAATTTATTTTCTTGGTAGCATTGGCCAACAAAAATTCGAATTGAACGGCGGCGTCCACGATCATGCAACTTTTGTTGACATTTTTGTCAAAGTGCACGGACCAATTGCCCGTTTGGGGCTCTGGTACCGGTTTGGGCGGTTCTGTAGTGGTGATGGGAGGAGCTGAGGTGGTGGTAGTAGTATTAGGTGAGGGTGGTAATGCGGTGGTAGTACTCGTGGTAGTAGTATTAGGTGACGGTGGTAATGTGGTGGTAGTACTCGTGGTCGTGGTATTAGGCGAGGGAGGTGCTACGGTAGTACTCGTAGTCGTGGTATTAGGGGAGGGAGGTGCTGCGGTAGTACTCGTGGTCGTAGGGGAGGGAGGTGCTGCGGTAGTACTCGTGGTCGTAGTTTTAGTTGTGGTGGTTGTGGTTGAGGATGTTGTTGTAGTATTAGGTTTGTGTGTAGAGGAAGGTGGCGATGTTACTGTTGTGTTAGGATGTGTTGTTGAATTATTAGGATTTATTGAAGGAGGAAAAGGTTCTGGTTCAATACGTTCATCTGCAAAATAAAAACGAATTATTAATCATTTAAAAATATATGATGTCTGCAACACATGACTATCCAGTAAAGTTATTAAATATATAGAGTACGAACCATCTAATCAAAAGGTGTTTGGAATATGAATTAAAGATTAAAAAACATTCCACACTTTTTATTTTAAACCTTCATTGCCAACAAATATTCGAATGTTGCACTTTTCCTCAATTTTCTCCATTACGGTCCATTTTAGTGAAAACAGGAATCATGTAATGACAAAAATTATAAAAAGTAACATAAAAAACAACTCTTATTTGAAAAAAATGTTTTTTTCAATCACAAATAACAGAAATAAACCTTAAAGTAGAAAAAGCTCTCCTAGATGCTCCAACTATGCCCAAAATCTAACCAATTCACCGCCTGGATAGATTAATGGATCATTACACAAGGCCAATTGTGAAGACATTCCAATCCAATAAGTAAAGATAATCCAATGAACATGTAATTGTCGTTCTACACGTAGACTATAAATAAATGGCTCCACTCCCAGTGACAGATCGCATAGATATTTCAACTTTGTATACTTCCACCATATGTATAGGTAGGTCGTAAATTTATTTTTTTTTTTACATCTTCGGTTATTTCAGGTAGCTCCATTCCAACAATTATCTATTTTAAGGTTGTATTTCTTGCGTCTCTGTCACGGTATGATAAACTATCAATTCTCCAGAAGCATTTTTCTTTGTTTTATAACAGTATAATTTGATGTCATCTTAGTAAGTCCATTTTCTTAAAACCAATCTTAAGAGGAGCGCAAAAATACAAAAACTAAAACGCGTGTGCCCGGCAAATGCCTAGTAGCTATTAGTTAGAAACGTACATTTCCACAATGCCATGCTAAGTCACTGAGCGAGTGCTAGGGGAAGCTAATGACTGCAATAAATTTGAAACGATTCTAATTGAGTGGAGTGGCTTGAGACATTCCACTCCCATGAATTGCCTATCCACGCGTTGCCAATATTGGAATGGCTTAGGATATTGGAATGTCTTTACAATTTATTATTAGCTTCGTGTAAAGTGCAAATGGTCCATATGGTGTTTTTCTCATTATCCGTTTTTGAGCTATCAAGGATACAGACACATAGCCAGACATGCACCATTGTGAAAATTGTCAAAAAGTAAAGATTCATCGAAATCTAGAGGTCGAGAAAACCTTACAGGCTACTGGAAAGTAGCTGGACCATCGATAATAAACATTTACGAGTACACGGTCCGTATTCGCTCCGTGCGAAGTCATGGAAAGGGAAGCAAAAGCGATACTAGCGGTAGCTGCGGATAATTCGTGCATTTTAGGGCGATATTTTGTAATTTTGGCATATCAATTACACGTATACATTTTACTTTTTTTCAAAAAAGTAGGTAAAAACAATACAATAAACAACCGGAGTTGCTGTGTTGAAAATTGTACAAATACTACCAAAAAAAACAGTAAAACTTATATAAAAAATTTCAGTAGCAAAGTGGAAATTAAATCAAAGAAATAAATGGATAGGTGTACAATAAGAAGAAAAAGTACCTTTATTTTTGTAATAATAACAGTAATGCTGGAAATAGTAGACACCAGAAACTTGAAAGGTTTTAAATAAACAATAAATTATCATTTTACGATGTTCTTTAATATCCCTTTATTCTTAAATGTTCATTTAGCAAGGACTAGATTTCAAGATTTCTGCCTTTGATTATTATGTGTGGCTGGAATGCAATTTTGTGAGTTACTGATGGGAAACCAGTTTTAATCATTCGTCGTTCTATGTTTTCTTTGGAACAAAAATGAAAATATAAATAACGATCCATTGTTATACATTTTAACTTCACGCTATTAATAAATGGTATTTTTTTATTTTGACAGAATAGGCTAATTCTTCAATGACAACTTATTAGACTTAGGCAACTTCTTCTACATTTTCCAGTAAATACTGTTGCCTGCCTATATTTTATTATTGATTTTTATTGATTATAGATAATTTTCTTTAATTTAAGCGGTAAAAATATATAATAATAAATTTATGTTTTACTTGTTTTACAAATCCGTATACTTTTATTAAAACTAACATATATACTTTTTATTTACGAATTCTATTAAAAATTGTATTTGTCAGTATACGCAGAAATAGTCCATTAGTACCGAAAAGAATTGGCGCGTCTGTCGAGCACGGAGCGAATACAGTAAAAAAGCAAGGTTGCCGATGTTGATAGGTTTGGTCCTGAATTTATATAGCTAATGGTTTTACTAACAAATTTTTTATAAAATAATGGCAATTACTGACAGAAGACAACATTTATAAGAATTCTAACATTTACTCGCCAAAAGTGATAAGTTTGACTGAGTTTCTTTAAAATTTGATAAAAATCGTCCGAGATTCAGTGGAACAGTTGAGTAGAAAATTATTCGTCACGTGCAACTTTTAGTTTTCTTGAAGAACTCAAACAAGCCTGATTTCTGAAAATATATTACACTATGTATTTTCTTGGCAAATTTACTGGCGTTTGCCACTAATTAATTACTAACAAATTAGTAACCCTGGTGAAGGCAAATGAAACGTTGAAATATCAAAGGGACTTATTCGAATTACATTCTAACACTCACACAAAAATTAAATTACTATATCACCAGCAATCATTTATATAAAATTGATTACACACGTCTAATCGAATCATAAAATTCACATTTAAAATACCGACCTCTAACAATAAAATTTCAACCCCATCTCTACGACTTTATTAACGACCAGCCCTCTTCCGGCTGAAATAATAGTTAACACAAAGCCAATAATATTCAATAATTTTGGTTTAATATACCTTCATGTAACAGTATATTATGCAACGATCATGTGATGATGTATTAATAACCATTACATGAGAGTTGCATACGCTATTTTTTCTACGCCTGATAAATAATCAAGAACTATAAATATTATATTTATATTGAACACAATAACAGTAATTGTATTTCTATAAAAAATTCTACAAAATTGTAATTAATGGTATTATCTCGGGTATTGGTATTACCATAGATTTTTGGAGCAAAATATTTTGTACTGCATTTTCTGCTTTTTCCGATATGTGTGGAGGAGTCAATGGTAAGGTAAGTCTTCTATATCGCTGATATCAGACAATTTGATAATATAATTATCCAATTTAATACGTACTGATTTTGACAACTAAAACAATTACTTAGGAACCTAGGACAAACGTCAAATGCACAGCATGGTTGATTGAAAAATTATGGGTTTCTATTGATTAAAAATCTGTATCGTTATGAAAAATCATAATGATCATTATGAAACGGATTATGGGCATATAAGTGCATTATAATACGGATGTAGAAAAAGTTAATTTAAGTAATATGTATAATAAGTAACATGTACGTTTAAGGGTAATGTGCGTCACGTAATATGAATATCATAGAAGAATGTTGTTTTCATTTATGGACGTTCCGGCAGTTCCCCGGCCGGTACAGAAACCTGGCCATGGCCGGTACAGAAACCTGGCCATTTTCACCTAGGACAACAAATACCTAAAGTAAGGTCTTTATCGTTCCAGGGCTTTTCGTAAATTTGAGTTTATCATGAAAGGAGCATATTATCAACGGGAACAACATATTAAAGGAGCAGTATCTCATAGGTGGCAGTTGGGTCTGTACCATTTGCAAGAATATTAATTTCTTCTCTTTGTTTATTGTTCTTGGCACCTTTTATATATATTTCAACGCTTCAATTATTGTATTTTATTTGTCCATGTAAACCCTCATAATACACATAAACCGCATTCGATTTGCAGTCGCCTAGCTCTGTGTTTTGATTGGTGAATTTACTGATCATGATCAGTCTGATCAGTTCGAAAAAATACTATCGATAGTTTTTTAAATTTATCGACAGTGTTCAATACTTAAAACTATCGGTAGTTCTCAATCTCTGCTGGAAAGTAAAAACAGACAAATTTAATGATGTCTTATTTTCATTTTAGTTTTACTTTCCTGTATCTAGTAAGTGAAGTACAGAAATTACGAATTTTTTTCTGCCTCAAAGGTGAAAAAATTACCCTTCATTCATGGACGCTAGGTGCGGTTTGCCTAGAGCGCCAGCTTTGATATCGTGGTGTGGTCCTAATTAATATATTAAGAAAGTATATTCAGTGCAGGTTATTACAAAATCCAGAGGTTATCTAATAATAGCGGTTATATGGTATTGTGAGGAAAATAAATCGTCTTATCTAAAAGAAGAGAGGAGTTAATTTCACTCCAATAAGGGATACGTTTAAATTCGACTACTGCTTAAATAGTGTATAATTAATAAGAGCGTTCAAGAATATCACACGCCTACTCGGTATATTTTAAATAAGTAGCTCTGAACCCTTTTTATCTCACTGCGAGTGATGGCATAAGACAGGCCCCAGGACTCTACCAGGGTATCTATTCTTGAATCTCAGGGAGTAGAAATTTTGAGGGAAGAATGAGACAAAAATACAAATTTTGTGCATTGCAGATAAAGATGAAAACCCGTTTTCTATTTCCTCGAATTCAAGAATAGCTACCCAGATGACACGGTGAATACAAACGACGTTCCTCTCGATGAATTTTTACATTTTGGGGTCTTCTGAATCCGTTTTGTCATTTTCAAGGTGATGTCTGTCTATGTGTTTGTATTTACGATAATTTAAAAAGGGATAAAGAGAAAAACACCAAATTATAAAGTTAAGTTTTAATCCTTACTGCGGTAAACTGATTAGATTTTGGGCATAGCCGAGCATCTGAGTGTGTACTTTATAGTGGGCATTTTTCTACAATAAGATATATTTCTGTTTTTCATGATTATAGAATTAAATTCTTTCAATAAGAGTTGTTTGTGATGTCACTTTATAATTTTTGCCTTATAAATGATTTCACTAAAATAGACCGTAATGGAGTTTGAGGAAAAGTGCAAACTTTGAATTTTTCAGGAAATGAAGATATGAAAAAAGGGTTTGAAATTTTTTTTTACCTTTAGTGCATACTAGCTGACCCGATTCAGATCCCTCAGTTATTAAAAGTGAATAACAGTTTTTGTTATTCGAGAGAAATTTTTTCATGCGATACCTGATAAAATGTTTTCTTAATTTTTATTTTATTTTTTTAATAATTTTTATTATTTTTATTTATTTTTATTTATTTTTATTTATTTTCATTTATTTTCATTTATTTTCATTTGTTTTTATTTGTTTTTATTTGTTTTTATTTGTTTTTATTTGTTTTTATTTGTTTTTATTTGTTTTTATTTGTTTTTATTTGTTTTTATTTGTTTTTATTTGTTTTTATTTGTTTTTATTTGTTTTATTTGATTTTATTTGATTTTATTTGATTTTATTTGATTTTATTTGATTTTATTTGATTTTATTTGATTTTATTTGATTTTATTTGATTTTATTTGATTTTATTTGATTTTATTTGATTTTATTTGATTTTATTTGATTTTATTTGATTTTATTTGATTTTATTTGATTTTATTTGATTTTATTTGATTTTATTTGATTTTATTTGATTTTATTTGATTTTATTTGATTTTATTTGATTTTATTTGATTTTATTTGATTTTATTTGATTTTATTTGATTTTATTTGATTTTATTTGATTTTATTTGATTTTATTTGATTTTATTTTATTTGATTTTATTTGATTTTATTTGATTTTATTTGATTTTATTTGATTTTATTTGATTTTATTTGATTTTATTTGATTTTATTTGATTTTATTTGATTTTATTTGATTTTATTTGATATTATTTGATATTATTTGATTTTATTAATTTTTATTTATTTTCATTTGTTTTCATTTGTTTTCATTTGTTTTCATTTGATTTCATTTGATTTCATTTGATTTCATTTGATTTCATTTATTTTCATTCATTTTCATTCATTTTCATTCATTTTCATCCATTTTCGTCCATTTTCATCCATTTTCATCCATTTTCATTTATTTATTTTCATTTATTTTCATTTATTTATTTTCATTTATTTTCATTTATTTTCATTTATTTTCATTTATTTTCATTTGTTTTCATTTAATTCCATTTATTTTAATTTTTTTTTTCACGATACTTCACATCGCCTCTCTCTAAAATGTGAAAATCCAAAAATCTTGAAATACGTCATTATTAACTTATGATGAATAGCTACAATTCAAATTTTCAAGTTCCTACCTTTAAAAAATCGAATGTTTCATACAAACTTTCACCTCCCGTTTCCACCCTTAATAATATGTAAAAATCCAAATACCTTGAAACATATCTATTTAATTGTGATAAATAGCTACAATTCCAATTTTCGTACCTTTAAAAAATCGATACTTCCATACAAACTTTCAATCCTCATTTCCCCCCTTAAAATGTGAAAATCCAAAAACCACGAAAGACGTCATCATTTATTTATGCTCCATAGCTGTATTTCAAATTTTCATGTTTCACTACCACTATGCAAAAAATTATGTCTGATCCCTTGCTCTGTGAAAAACAAAAACAAATCCATCCCACGGGAACCGAACATTTTCCGGGATAAAAAGTAGCCTATGTACTATTCCAGACTATAACCTATCTTTGAGCCAAATTTCATCCAGATCCATTCTGACGTGATTGAGCAACAAACCATCCATACAACCAAACTTTTGTATTTATATTTTAGTAGGATAGGATTCTAATAACTTTTTGATTAGATGGGCCTTACTCAATATATTTGATAAATTTATGTGTTAAACACATATTTTTTTAATTTTGGTCAAAACTTTTAAAATTTCAACTATGCGGTATGAAAATTTGTTTTTTTATTGTAAATGGACTAAATTGAACCACCAATAGTGTAAAATAGACTTTTGGCACTTTTGAGCACTGTCACTATTGCTGAAAATACTAATTATTTAATTTTTGTTGTTAGATAATGCTTTGTGTCAACTTCGATGAATAAAAATCTTACCATGGAAATTAGACTGGTTAAATAGATAGGGACGTATCAAAACTTGCACGACTGGTTGGGGTAAAAAAATTTAATGACATTTCTCAGGTTTACTTTTTGCAACGGTTGACGATCCAAAAAACTGTTTTAAAATATCAGATAGTATTTCTTTATAATAGTTCTTGTTATTTCTGATATTCTATATTTATAATTTAGTCGAAAAATGGGTCACTAAATTAATACATTTTTTTTAAACATACCATACATAACGCAATTTTCCCATCTGTTGCCTGACAGTTGTAATGCAAAACAATCTATCAGAATTGTGTAATTTGGATTGTTTCACCTCGACAATAATAACAAGATATCTTGTATAAAAGTATCCTGTAATCACATGCAAGTAAAAGAATAACTTACCACTACTGTTATGCCGGGAATTCGAATAGTATATAGATGTAACAGTCAAAAATACAGAGCACAATAACAAAATGGCGGTCTTTGTTTTTGAAAATGGTAAAGTTATCGGCATAATAATCAAAATCACTTGTAACAAACGACAAACAGCAAGAAATGAGAGCTACGAAAAGCGCAAAGCATGCAAAACCTTTAAGAAATGTTATTGTAGGAAAATCCGAATACCAAAATGGGAAATATGTCAAAAAAATTGATTAAAAAAACCAGTTTTTATTAGATTGTTATACTGTTCAAAACAATGCGTGATGTTAACTTTTAAACGAATGGAAATACATTTCAAATTGTGATCAAATTCTGAGAAAGTATTAGATAAAAAATAATTAAAAACATTATTGGCGTGTTTTAATTGAATAAGAAAGTCATCCATATCTCGAATGTGGTATATACGTAAAGCAAAAGAAAAACATATCTTAACATTTTTTTATAAACGGATAAATTGAGGGTAGTTAGGAAAAATAGCAGAAATTTTTAGGGACAGCAGATATCGAGATGCGGTTTTCTGCATTGTGTTCAGGAAGGTCCCAGGAAAAAAGTCTATATTGTCTGATTTAGCCATTTTTTTGAATAACGCTTTCTGTGCCGTAAAATGCATTTTCTAATTACATCATTACTTGCACCATTATAGGAACGACTGGAAACTCGGAAAAATCGCTCGGAAATCGTTACTCGGAGGTTTTCGGGGCTGTCGCACTCGATTCTGGCATTAGAATTACCCTAGGGTGGCTCTGTGGGGTTGCGCAGGGGGGTGAATTGGGGGAGAAATGGCAGCGTGCAAAAAAATCGCTCCAAACTCGTTACTTGGGGGTTTTCGAGAATGCCGAATTCAATTCTGACATTGGAATTACCTGGGGGCGCTCGGGGACGTCTCTGCGGGGGTATCCGGGGAGTCGTTCTGAGGAGGAAATTGCAGTTCATGGGAAGCGCTCTAAACTCGTTACTCAGGGGTTTTCGGGGATGCAGAATTCAATTATAGCATTAGATTTCCCCGGAGGCGCTCGGGGATGGCTATGTGGGGTTGTCTGGGTGTGATTGAGGGGGAAATGGCAGTGTCCATGAAAATCACTCCAATATCGTTACTCGGGGGGTTTTCGGGGATGCCGAATTCAATTCTGGTATTAGACTTCCCCGGGGGCACTCGGGGGTGGCTCTGTGTGAAATAGTAAAGGAGAAAGTGAAAAATCACAAATTATGAAAATAATACTTTATTCAAATAACAAACAGGAGTTTTTGTTAATGTTGAATTATTCATTATAAACTTAAATTTTTAACTTAAATACTAAACATCTTGTTCAAACTCTTCTTCTTCCCCTTATTCATCTTCTTCCTCGTCACTATTTTCGGCCCCGTTGAAAGTGCCTTTTTGGATTGAGCAATTGCCATCGCAATGCTAGAATGCAAGTGAGCACTCCAACCCACTTCGGCGCACCCGCACCTCGTGCCACAGTCGGTTTCACAAGAACAAGAAATTTTGCTTAAAATTTCCTCGGGACCGGCTTCCTGGGTAATGGTGACAGAACTGAGCTCTACATCCTCTACATCCACCAATTCCCGCCCCCATTCCAACGGATCTAAGGTCTCGTCCTGACCTTGTGAACCACACCAAACCTTTACTTGGAAATAGACATGCTTGATATGCTCGGTTAACGTATTAGCAGTCGGGATTATGCATACAAGATCGACTTTTTTAGAATTGGTGGCTTCAGCATACATTTCTGCTCGATAGCTTTGAACGAGCTCCCAGGGAAATCCAATGCTAGAATTGAATTCAGCATCCCCAAAAACCCCCGAGTAACGAGTTTGGAGCGCTTCCCATGGACTATGCAATTTCCTCCCCAGAATGACCCTCCGGATACCCCCGCAGAGCCGCCCCCGAGTGCCTCCAATGCCAGAATCGAGTTCGGCAGCCCCGAAAACCTCCGAGTAACGATTTCCGAGCTTTTTTTCCGAGTTTCCAGTCGTTTCTATAATGGTGCAAGTAATGATGCAATTTCCGGCTCAGAAGGTATTTTTCAAAAAATGGCTAAACCAGACGATATAGACTTTTTTCCTGGGACCTTCCTTAACACAATGCAGAAAACCGCATCTCGATATCTGCTGTCCCTAAAAATGTCCGCTATTCCGGTAGATTTTGATCTAAATGCCCTGGACTATTGTTGACAAAGATGTTTTAAATACAACGTCAAAAGTTAAAGTAATAAAAGTAGCAAGTGAACATAACGGTATTCTAAATGAAGAATGATTTTCAATTACAAATTTAATGATACAAGTGTTAAATGCAAACGGCAAATGAACTAAACTGAAGTGAAGGAATGAAGGTTGTAAGCAACTTAAATAATTGACAATAGTCCAATCATATTAACTATATACCTAATGCAAACTGACACACACTTTCAGATAACCTAGTAAATAGTATATCAACCAATGTAGCATATAGAAAAAAATAATATATTGCTCAAGTGAAAAATTAAAATTAAAGGCTAAAAGTCAAATAAAATTGGAGTAGCTAAATTGGTAGATCTCATCTTATCGAGACTGACGCCCCAGAGCAAAGTCGTAGCATTAAAGAAACAATTTGATTTTGAACGAAAGACGATGAGAAAAAATATTAAGACGTTGAATTTTCAGGCATGTGAAGCATTGGAGTTATTTAGGCTAGATCATCTTTACATTGTTTAAACAATTTATGAAAAAAAAATATTTGGGTTCTTTACCCCTTTAGCCTTCTCATGTAAAAATGTTTGAACCCCTTACCCCTTAAGTCTGATCATGTAAAATTATTTGGTCGCTTTACCCATCCTATATCTGATTTACCCCTGCCCATGTAAAAATATTTGGCCCCTTTACCTATTCCAGCTTGTACATTAAAAATATTTGGTTCCTTTACTCCGTGGCGTAACTAGAATAGGGAGTACCCTAAAAAAAAAACCCCTGGAGCAACTGTGCATTTTAAATAATCAAGATTTTTGGGGCATACAGCGTGCGTCACGTTCAACGGGAAGGAGCTTGATGGGTAAACTACAAAATATATTAAAAATTCCTTTGGCACAAATATATAACAGTGGCGGAAACAATTTAAAATTAGTTTCATATATACAGGATGTCCCAAACCAGAATACCAATATAAAGTTATATTTTTTTTAAATGGGATATTTTGGGGTATTTTATTCTAATAATTGTTCTAATTAATACCTAAACTAAATATCTTTTAACACTTTCACTGCCGCCTACTCCGATCAGAGTCGATCTGAGTGTTGGTGTTTACTACGTTTAATGCTAATAACTCTTTTTTAAATAAGGGGGCTTCCATTAATTACGTGAGGTATTTTTGAGGATTTTTTGGCCCCCTCTCCCCCCCTGGTGAGATGTCGTAAGATTTTCCTCAACTCCCTCCCCGCTCCCCTAATCTCTCGTGAGATTTTTCAAAATTTGTGTTTTGGGTGTAAATGCGTTGGATTATTAAAAAAACAAACACAATATGTTTTATTATTTTTATTTAAGACTAAAAATTTCTAGAAACATTCTTTACTTTAATTTAATTTTCACGCAATTTTACACCGTTTTCTACTAGAAAAAAAAAAATATGTCAGATTTACAAAGACCCCCCTCTCCCCCAAGTGAGATTTGGAAAGATTTAGCTTGATCCCCTCCCCCCCTTGAACACCTCACGTAATTAATGGACACCCCCTAAATACGTTTGCAATAATCTATTTCAGTAATTACTCCGATCTGAGTCGGCTGACTACGGTCACCGATGTTTTACAAAAATTGCTCATCAATGCTACCGACTCCAATCGGAGTCGTTTTTGTTTTTCTTGTTATATTAATTTCTTGTGCTCCTCAAAAAACATATAACACTGAAGAAAGTGTTTTCTAATGTAGCTTCATAATTATGTGCAAAAAACTTAGTTTGGCTCCTCGCGACAGCGCACTAGTCACAAAGCGGCAACGAAAGTGTTAAATGTTTATTTACATTATTTAAAATCTTCAAACTAACAGCCCTCAAGAGTATTACGAATACTCATTTTCATAAACTTCATAAACATAAATTTATAATTTTTTTTTTAAATTGCCTAAAGGTCTCACTAATTTCTTACTTATTAGCAGTTAGTAGTTTCCCTGCATTAATAAATTTAATGCCACACTTAATCAAGTTGCCTTTTAAAAAATGTATACGCGAAAAGTAGGCCATAATTGTCAAAACATAAAAATTGTCTTTAGTTTTAATTACTTGAAACGTGTGATTTTATTTTTAGTGAATTGATAGTTGCGATTAATAAAAATGAAGTAGAATTCGAGAGAAGAGAGAATAAATGATTTTAATACTTGGGGAATGTTTGGAAAACTGTTTATTGGCGCCTAGAGTCTATGCAGCACGATTTCCCCTGCAATATCATCCCAGGAAAGAAGTTTTTGAAGACTTTTAAGAAGATTTCATGAAGATGGTATTGTTGCTTATGAAAAGCGTACCATAAATAAGCCCACAACAGAAGACGAAAATAATCAACAAAATATTCTTCAATCCATCATCGAAAATCCCAACACAAGCGTCAGCGTTAGATTTAAATTTCTTAAAAATCATTTTTATCGTCTATTTAAAATTCAATCGCACCAAAATTTGTATAAAACAGATTTTGAACGCAGGTCAAAACTATGTATATGGTTAAAAAAAAAAACAGGAGATGAACAATTTTTCGGTCAAATACGATTTACTGATGAACCTACTTTCCATATTAACGAAATAGACATAATTTTCATTATGACAGCACCGAAAATAAACATGAATTCCGAACTGTAGATCGACAAAACCGATCGATGGCCGTTCAACGTTTATGATGGAATGGGGCCCTACTTTTTTGATGACCATTTAAATGGAAGAATATTTTTTAAAATGTTGAAGAAAGATTTCTGGAAACTTCTAGAGGATATTCCTTTGGATATTAGAAGAAAAATGTGGCTGCAGCTATTCGCATAATGTCAGGACATATTTAAACCAAAAATTTCCTGAAAACTGGATAGGAAGAAGAGACCCTAGTAATTGGCTCGATCACCTACTAATTGGCTCGATCACCTACTAATTGACTGGATCACCTACTAATTGGCTCGATCACCTACTAATTGGTTCGATCACTCTATCTAACTCCTCTAGATTTTTTTATGGGGATATGTTAAAAATGTAGTTTATCAAACTCAAGATACGAAAACACGCATTCGTGATGCGTTTGCTATTATTAAATTAGAGCTTTTAAGTAATGTAAAAAAAATTGAAAAGCGAATCAGAATGTGCATTGACAATAATGGACATCATTTTGAACATTTATTGTAAACTTTAAATTGATTGACAAATTTTAGAATAACTATGTTTATTTAATAGCTTTGTTAAAATAAAACTATTAGTAGATATTTGAAATTATTGATAATAGATTTAAAAATAGTAGATATATAGGGAACCTTAAATAAAATTTCCTTCATATTGATACCATAAAATACAGGATATTTCATTTAGAATAACGCAGTAATTAAATAAAACACTTTACTGTAATAAATCTTCAAATTACAAACACCCCGTCATTTTTTGCATATTTTAATGATTCTGATAAAAAGTTAAATTTTATAAAGAACTGCCAAACATTCGTTAATCAACAACACATTTTCAAAAAAATGTAAAAAAATCGGAAATTATCAAAGATAGGTATAGGGAATTTTTATCAAACTAAAATTATTTTTAAGAGTTTAACTTAAAATTAAAAACCCCAAAAAAATCCGATTTAAAAAATATTGGTATTCTGGTTTGGGACACCCTGTATATATGAATAATTTCTAGCTGCGTTAAGTTGTATATTTGTGCAAAAGGAAATTTTAATATCGTTTGTAGTTTACCAACCAGGTTCCGTTCCGTTGAGGGTGGCACACCCTGTATATATTTATAGGTTTGTTTTGGTTCACATTCTAGAATTGTTCCAAAACCATGCGCAGAAATATTGCGCAATGGTCCTTAATTCTGAACAATTCTGTAACCATTCCACTTATATTCGAAACCAAAACACTGTCAGAACAGTTAAATGTCAAAAAGTAAATTATAAATAAAAAAGAAGAAATAACACAGGGTCAGTGTCTGGGTAAGAAAGAGGCCATATAATATCGTAAAACGTAGATAAATTAAATAATTTATTCGTAAAAAATCTTATGATTCAACATCAACTAATCAACTGCTCCATTCTCATTAGTCATTCGAAAATTCCTTGTAAAAATTCCAACACAAAACAATGGCCAGGATCCCAAAAACAAGACTACTTGCAAAAAAGCGCAAGCGCAAACATATCAATTCTGAAATAGTTCTCGCTTTGGGCCAGAACCGACGTTACTGTTCGAGAATGGTTATGGAACCATTCCCAAGAAAAACCAAAACACAGAACTTACAGGTTCGGAACTAGTTCTGGCGAAACCAAAACAGCGAATATCTACTGCGTATGCTCCAAAGGTTCTGGAAGAGCTCTAGAACTATTACGAAAGTGAACCAAAACAATTTGGAATGCCTAATTGATGGTGTATTTCTTGTTTGTTGTGTTCGTGTTCTCTTTTTTGCTCTTTAATGATCACACTTCATAATTAGAAAAATTTGGTACATTTTATAGAATCTAGTACATTTTTATGGAATCTGGTACATTTTTTAGACAAATCTGGTACATAAGAAAAATATATTCTGGCAACACTGGTCCAGTGTTCGTAGTGCACTCGTCAGTAGTACACGACAAGTTGCCGACAAGCCAAAACGATCAGCGTAGACAATTTGTCAGGAAAGGTAAAAGTGATGCAAAAATTGTGTTAATGAAGTGGAAAAATTAACAGAACAAAGAGGAATAGATGATTGAGTTATTAATTATGTTAATTATTCCAATAAATTATAAAAATTGAATATTCGAATTAATAAAAAATTAAACAATTAAAAACTACAATTTTTACAATGGAATCTTTCTGATGTCGATTCTAAAAACTATCTTCACAATCTATAGTCTTTTGACTCATTTTTTATTTGCCGTTAAAGTGTATGAGTCTCTTGTCAGGGATATGTTACAAATCCTAACGTTTATATCTTGCCTCAAGTAGGTATTATGTGTGACTCGGGTATGACTACAGATGAAGCAAAAAGTTTTTCAGTGTTAAAACGGTTAAAAACGGGGTTGCGAGCAACTATTGGTCAAATTAGATTAAATGGATTGGCATCATTAAACATACATAATGAAATTGACATTGTTTTTGTGCCTCCTAACCAAATATTAGATTAATGAAAGAAACTTACTGTTTCCACTAAAAATGAGGTCTAGTTACGCCACTGTATCTACTCTATAAGTTTGCCCAAAAACTTTCCTCTTAAGACTATCCAAGTAAAAACAGTTTATTTACGCCTGACATTCTAATAATATTTGGTCTATTTATACCTTAAACCTGCCCATGTCAAACTATTTGGTCCCTTTATTCCATAAGCCTCCCATATCAAAATATGTGTTTCCTATATAAAAATATTTGGTCCATTTACCCCTTAAACCAGTTTATGTAAAAACATTTAGACCCTTTACTCCTTATAAGCTTATCTATGTAAAAATATTTGCCCCTTTTAACTCTTAAGTCCATCAAAATAAAAATATTTGATCCCTTTACTCCAGGCCTGCATAACTCAGATTTTCAAAGGGCCAGTTTGAGAAACCGTAAGTGTACGAGGACCAAGAGAGACCTGAGCAAAAAAAAGGTCCTCACGTTATAATTCTGCCGAGCTTTTCTAAAAATAAGGTCGTCAGCTTAAATGTAAGTTTGTTACTGAAAAATGTATAGTTTGACGTAGGCGGGCCAAACTGGTCAACGGCCAACGGGCCGCCAAAACGACAGTGGCGGGCCGTATATGTACAGGCCTGCTTTACACTATACACTTGTCCATGCAAAAATATTATACCCTTTATCCCTTAAGCTTGCCTGAGTAAATATATTTGAGACTTTTACCCCTTAAACATGACCCTTTGCCTTTTTGATCTTAATCTTTAATTTGGATACGAGTTTTATTTTAGAGATCATTAAAAATCGTGTAAAAATTAAAGTTACTTCGAGCTAGGCGAGGAAAATACTGTTACTCACTTTGGGTCCCTGGGTAAAGGGTAACGGATTGCAGATAGTTTCGCAAAGAAAGGGACTCTAAACAGCCTTTGTGGGACCTGAGCTGTTCTGCGGTATCAGCAGTAACACAATATTAGGTGGGATTAAAAAATAATTGGGCAGCAAAAGAACCAATAAATGGAACAATCTCTTGGAACTAAGACCCAAGGGCACTATACCTGGGAGCATATCAAATAGAAGAGGGAGATTTACCTAACTTAAAGCCACTCCAAATCATGCACTTCCTTGAGAAGTTAGGCATCGAGACACTTCCGTGCTGCATTAGCGACAGAAGAGGGCACAATAGATCCTTTAGGTCGCAGTGTATTAACACCCTATTTCCAACATAACAGAACGTTACTACATCATCCAGTATCTTATTCGCGTAAGATTCAAATTTATTTTAAGACATTTAAGAGTGACAGCAATATAGAATAGTATATTCTGTAACAAAGTTGGAATGAACATTCGATACGAGTGGAACATTTTCATTCGAACAGAGTAACATAATGTACTTTCTCCACTGCCACGGATAGTAGGAGTTAAATATAGTAAAATGAAACTTTGAACCAAATTAAATATTTAATCTAACTTGTTAGGCAAGTTCTTTTTATTTAAATTATTTTTATAATTTGTCAGTCCAGGAGAAATATCAAATTCCATATAAAAATCATTACATTCACCAATTTTTAAATTTGCCGATTATTTTTATTCAGGGAAATTAAAAATAAATACTAATATATACATACTAAGAACTGCCAGTCATGAAATTCATGACTATCTACGATGCGGACGTGTAATTCACAGCCATTGGCCAGCAGCTATTACATAATGAACATTCTGTCTCTAGATGTAGAATGAAATACGTGTAAAATACACAAGAAGCAAGTGTTTTAAAATTTTCTTTCAATCTCAAGAGCAAGAATGTTTTTATTTCTGTTATTATAAGTGGTTTTGGAAGAACTACATTCAGTAGTGGCCGTGGAGAAAAGATTATCTGCGGTTTCACAGTTGAGAAGCATACTCACCGATATAATAATGCAGTGCATAATATAAACTTCATAAGAAATACATCGTATTTTAAAAACATTGATTTTTAAAGCACTAAAAGTTAAACCGAAAATTCTGAAAATCAATAGGGTTCTCAGCTGGAAGAAGTTTTCAAAGAAAATCAAATGCGCGGGTATTGGGTTGTTTTCTAAAACTGTGTACCGGCTTTCATTAATTAACGTTATTAATAGACTATTGTTAATTATTTAATTTGCTTACAACCTTCATTCCTACACTTAGTTTAGTTGATTTGTTGTTTGCCTTTAGCATTTTTAATAATTAAACTTACTCTTTTTATAATTAAATTTGTAATATAAAATCATTCTTCATTCATAATATATTACTTTTATTACTTTACCCTTTGACGTTGTATTATTTAAAAAATCTCCGTCAACCATACCTTTTATAACTGACCCCGTGAGGGTCACATACTTAAACTAGTTAATTCAGCTGGTTATTAAAAAAAATTGTGGCTAAGACTTTGTTTTTCTTTTTCTTTACTTTCTTAATCATTCATAATTTTGTTCCAAAAATAAAACATACCCATTAAAGTTGTATACCTACTTAATAGTTGTTTTCATTAAAACAGTTTTTAAATCATTTAGAATTAAATTATCAAACTGGTATTATGAATTAAACCGTTATGTTAATGAACATACTTATTTTTAATTGTTGTTCTCGCCAATATTATTCGTAGAAAATACTTTTCCTGTACTTTTGGGTAATGTAATATATCCTATAAAGTGCTTGAAGTTTCGTTTAAGATTTTCCCAAAAAACAGTTCATCAAATGGATATTTTAGGGTACTTATTGCTGTCAGGTAATTTACAAAAAGGTTGTATTGTTTCGAGAAACATAACCTTTTAATTGTGACCAGATCAGTTCAATGGGATTTAGCTCTGCGTGGTAAAGAGGCAATCTGAAAATTTCAATTGATTTTTCTCGGGCCATCTCGTCTATAATATATTTTTTGAATTTGTTTTTATGTTGCCTTGCTATAACGAGTAATTCTGCCTTCAAGGAATTAGGACTGATAATATCTTCAGAATGAAGCCATTTTGAAATATATTTTTTTTTCATCTTGTTGTAGGTAGTGACTCCTTTAATCTTATGTGAAAGGATGCTTTATCCAAAACAATAACGAGTTGGCTGGAATTTTTTTATAATGTTTCAGAAACCAATTTTCAATCATAGGGCTATCAAACATTAATAAACCATCTGGCAAAAATCCATCGGTTCTTCCAATGTGGGTTATTATTAAACGATTTTCTTTTCCTAATGGATTTTTTAATCCACAAGAGACCCCATCCATAAAGGCTCGTTTCAGTTTTGATTGGATGAAATCAGAATTGGCCTAAGATCAGATGACCATCTCAGAGCTCCAGGAAGACGAGCGAGACTGCAGGCTGCTAGATCTGTTCCAAGATATCAAGGAGAAACTGTAATGTTCTGGGGGAGGTATTATGCTGGGAGCAAAACCTCCATTGTTACCACTTCAACAAACTTTGACCGATCGGAGGTATGTTGATTTAGTGCTAGAACCAATTGTTGGGCTTTGAAGAGGTACAATTGGGGATAATTTTATCTTCATGCTGATAATGCACCTCCCCATACCAACGGAGTGGCTAGAGAATGTCTTCAAATGAAAGGTGTCACAGTTTTAGACTGACCTGCATGTTCACCAGACCTAAATCCTATCGAACACTTGTGTGACCAGCTCAAAAGAAGACAATGTTGACAATTTAATAAGAAGCATGCCAAGGCGAATAGAAGCTTGCATAAGGGCTAGAGGTGGTAACACAGATTATTAGTAAAATCCATGGAAACATGATCACATCTAAACGAAAACTTTTATTAGGCCAATCAAATATATTAAAATTTTCATTTTAACCAAAAAATAAGCATTGAAGGATGAGGTATAAATAAAATGTCTACCTCTTGAACCTGTACTACGTTCTGCAAATTAAATTACTGTACTCCTTTCTTCTCTAGACTATAGCCATTCTCCCATTCACATTTTATAGGCACATCCTGTATATTCTTTAATTTTTCGCCAAAATTTCCATAACCGGTCTTAATAAATAACATCCTAATGTAAACCTCTCAAATAACAAACAAAAATAATAAGTTATAATTAATACATTTACATTATTCAAACATTAACTAATTGAAAATGTTTAAATGTTATTTACAATAAATAATAAGTACACCTCAATAGTCTTAATACTATAAAATTATTTATTTATCGTCTATTTGTAATATTCGGGCAATGCCCGCTAAAACTATACAAAACTGGTTTTTTGCATCAAAATGTATCACAAAAATGTCCGTTCCTTGGAATATTTTTACAAAAACTTTCATTGGTCTAAATTTTCAACAGTCCAATTTCCTCAACAAAACAAACAACAGACTGAAAACACTCAATGTAAAGATTAAAACGATAGAATGATATGGTAGTAATTTTATTGATGATTTTTTAAAAGTAATTAAGGTTATGAATGATGATTTGGTTTCAATATGTATGATGAAAGTTTGTGCTGCGAACGTTGGACAAGGATTATTCCAATAAAAGGCTAAATATTTCTGATAACACCCGCACACAAAAAAAAGTTGTCAGGACTTTTGACGGGACCGGTATATCTTTATGTATTTCGATCCGCTGAATCCGAATCTGAGTTCCGTTTGACTCGTACACCGTCAAATTTTCGAGAAAACTTTGAAAAACTCTGCTGATTTTCGTCATTTTTTTCGGTTTTTCCAAGTTTTCTCGAAAATTTGACGGTGTACGAGTCAAACGGAACTCAGATTCGGATTCAGCGGGCCGAAATACATAAAGATATACCGGTCCCGTCAAAAGTACTGACAACTTTTTTTTTGTGTGCTGGTTGACCCCGGTGCACATGGACATTAGACTGGGCCAAAAAAATAAAACAATTTTTTTTCTTAGCAGAACTATGAAAATATTGTTCATGACGACAAAAAAAAATTTTCCTGAAAGTTTGAGCCCTTAATAATAATATTAAGAGGTGCATCATTGCAGTTATTGATTTTTCAACAGTTGTCGCGTTTTTGCATAAATTTCGGACTTGGTCAATTTTAAAAAAAAATTTCATCTCTTATCCTTGTAGGAAATTAAATTCCCCACAAAAAAGCTCTCTTAGTAAATTTTCGTAAGACGAGTCTATTCTTTGTAATCTTAATATTTAAGTTCATTTTGGAAATCCCAAATGCAAAGTGAAAAATTGAAAATATATACCAATGTTTAAGGCTCGATTACAAAGAATAGACTCGTCTTACCAAAATTTACTAAGAGAGCTTTTTTGTGGGGAATTTAATTTCCTACAAGGATAAGAGATGAAAAAATGTTTTAAAATTGACCAACTGCAATGATGCACCTCTTAATATTATTATTAAGGGCTCAAACTTTCAGGAAAATTTTTTGTCTTCATGAACAATATTTTCATAGTTCCGCTAAGAAAAAAAATTGATTTATTTTTTTGGCCCAGTCTAATGGACATGGAGCCACATAAATGTAAAAAGAAATGAGGTAGCAGATAGATTAGTAAATTTGGGCAGAAAGCAATAAGTAGACTATAGAGACTTATTACCAAGAGTTAAAAAAAATATGGGAAGACTGGGAAGAGGAGTGGAATAAAATAAGCAAAACAAAAAACACTTAAACAACATCAAAGACAAAATTTTAAAAAACCATGGTTTCAGGACGTTAATCTAAATAGGAATCAAATTACTACCATATGCAGATGTAGAATAGGACATTATTGGATACCAATTCATCTACATAGAATTGGACAACTGGACTCTCCCTCCTGTTATTGTGGTCAAACAGGTTCATTACAACACATATTCTGTGAATATAGAAATAACACACACAACAACATCAACAGATTAAATAATAAAATGCTTTAAAAAACACCCCTGGCATGCACTGCTTTTCATACTGCTTAGCAATCCAGATTCCTTAGATGCTTCATTTATAAACGAATTTTTAAGCAAAAGCAACATAATATAAATTACAGGAAGAAGTATAGAGCAAAAGTAAGGAAACAATGGTTTAGAGCCAGACGCAGCAATTGCAGTTTCCTCATGAAAAACTGACAAAAGCAAAACGAAAGACTGGGTAGATAGTGAAACGTAAGCCCATAAACTTGAAGAAGAAGAAGAAGCAGAAGACATTTTGTCTTTCATCGTGTATTTGGAAAAAAGTAGAATACAATTTAGAGGCTGCTCTCATTCATTTTCTGGAATGACCAGTGATTTTTTCCAAAATCAGTTATAGTTTGGTTCTATGAGGATAGGGTTTGCTTTCAAGACGAAACAAATTAGTAAAATAAAATATATTAATTCACTTTTTGATCGAAGTTATATCTAGTGTTCCACTTTTTTTACCTATTAGAGGTGAATATTTTTAGTGTCTATAATTTCCACATTTTTAAAAAGTTTATCAATGTAAGTTTCTATGTATATTTATGTTGTTTTTATGTTAAACATAGATTATTAAAGGTACTTTAATTATAATAGAATACTTATTTTTGTTTTTTTTATGATTAAAAATTTCTAGAAATTCCTGAAATATTGAGTGTCCCTTATATTTTAATATAATGAAATGTAGTTTTTTCATCACTCTTCTTCTAATGTTTTAATTTATTTTCTGTGTATTCATCTTTTTTGCTTACTTCCAATCTAACCAAATATGACATTTCATATTTTCAGGGATAGGACAATTATGTTGTTTCAAATACAATACATTGTATATTTTTCTCAATTTGAAAGTCCAATATTTCCTCTTTCTACAAGTGCCATTGCTTTATAGGGTAGGTAATACTAGGTTATGATTTTATTCGCTTTTAAAATAAATACTGGCATGCACATGTTGATAATTTTCAAGATGTACATATGAAACTTGATCTAACAAAGAGTAAAATACCAACTTTATTGAACAATGAAAATAACACGCAGTATTTATTTTTTAAGAGCTTATAAAGCCATTACCCTTTGTAACAATTATGAAAGTATGGCATTATGGAAAGGGGAAACGAGTGGGCTATAATATTGAACTGATATAAAAAAATCGAAATAACAGTTACCCTATCTCCGAAAATACAGAATGTAATAACTGCTTAAGCCAAATGGTGGGCAAAAAACGATGGGCACACAGAGAAAAACTTATAAAAATTAAAAGAAGACTGGTAAAAACTGCATTTCGTTATTTCAACTAGTTAAAAAGTAACATGCTTTTAGAAAGGTTCAAAATATAATGGAACACCTGGTATAGAAACAGGGAAATCCTGAGAGTTTAAAGCATATTTATAATGGTAAGTTTGATAGAATTTTAAATTTAACAGTGTAAGTCAAGTGTGATTTTGAATATTTTCAGATAATTCATTAATGAAAGTTCTTAGATAATATTTAAATTGAAAACCTTAAATAAGTTTTTAATTGTATGTTGCCAATAAGATAATTTTGTAAGTTTCTATAAAGTATGGCATATTCAAACTTGCCAAAAGCTATCAATAAATATTTAACAAACTTGCAAGGAAACTTGCATATTTATATTTGTAAGCTTGCGATAAATTTCCAGCAAATGTATTTTGCTTACTGGGATTTCTGGGTAGTCTTATAGTTTAGTGTCCCACTAAAGGGCATGTCCACACCATTGCTGCTCCTACTCGTTTTAACAATCGGAATTGTCACAGTTGCCAGGGTTATATAGTAATATTTTTAATCTAGATAAAAGTAACATATATTTTCAAGGACAAGGAAATTTTTTTTGAAAACAATAAAAATATCCTTTAATTGTAATTATTTTGATGTTTTTTTTTTTGTGAAACACACTTTTTCTTTGCCTTCAAAATTAAAAGATAGAAGAAACAAACTGCAAAACAAAAATAAACATTTGGCAATGTGGTAGGTGTAAAATTCAAATTCTGAACATCATTGCAGAGTGGAGAAGATAGGCATATTATTAGGACACTAAACTAGAAGACTACCTATTTCTGAATTGTAATGGTATCTAAGAACTTCATAATAATCCTAAACTTATACACCTAGTGACTTGTTAAAAGGAATGTTAAGTATTTATTTTGTGCTGTAGGAGTAGTACATAGTTTATATATCGGTTGGTAGACTTTTATATTTTACCTAGTGATCATTCCGTCTAAGAAAACAAATTATGATTCCGAGTACTGTTTACATGTAAGTCATGAAAACATAAAAAGTCATCCACTCGCATTTTTTCTCGTTATGAGATAACCTAATCATACAAGGAACTTGACTTACTAAATTATATTCATTTTTGCTACATTGATTTAATTTTTCTCTGAAATTGAGCAAATTTGTGCAACTATGTATACATATTTTTTGTAATGTATTCGTTTGTAACTTTATTTTATAAGAAAATAAACATAAAAATACCACAAGAAAAACAGATTTATCTATGTTTAAAAACAAACAAAAGATAAGCAAAAATATCTATGATCTAACCCCAGTAAATCCCCCATTTATGAATTTAGATATGTGGTACATTCTAACCACTAATATTTCTCATGTGTCAAATATTTATTCTATTGCCTAGAATGTGTTAACATTTTTACAAAATGATGCATTGCAAAGCTAAAAAATGTGCTTATCACTAAACAGATGGTTGGTACGATGCCGCCTTAGTTCCATTCCCGTTTATTTGATCAAGAGATAATTTTTTTCCAGGAATTCCGCAAAATAAATCCACATATTTAAAATACGTGTCTATTTTTGTACAAATAGATCATAAACCAAAATTTGAAAACTCAGAAACTATGACAAGGAACTCAAGGAAGTGATTGGAAAATAACCGACATAGCCTATACCTAGGTAATATTTTCTATAATCATCCCTAGATTATGTAAACCCATCTTAGTATATTTTCATCTTACCCGATATTACTGCGGCCACGAAAATAGATAACACTAATAATAACTTCAGGTTGCCCATATTTTTATACTATATTAAAAATAATTGTTAGAATCAAAACAAAGGTACTACAGATACAAGATGATCTGTCACAAATTAACAATCATTCAACGAAAACGACTATACAACTTGGAGAATGGAATACAAAATGAAAATGCGCACAATTTATGACAGTTGATAGTTACCAGAAGTGCGTTCAGAAATGCAGGATAAACGCGTCCGGATGTTCTTGACTCTAAAAAGCGTTCCTAAATGTGGAACGTTTTATCGAGACGAATTACCCCAGCCATTCATATTTAAAAGAAAATTGCGTCGAGATGAAGAAATTTTACCCACCGTGTTGAGTAGGGTAATTTTGATTAACCTGGAGAACCACCTATTTCATTTGCTATGTTTACTTTTTGAATAAAAATATTTAAATATAAATAATCATACGAATAAAAAAAATAATTCCATCAATTATCGTCTAGTTTCGGGGGATGATGACAATATAAAATTATATAACAAAGAATTAAAGGTAATGAATTGAATTTTTACATAAAAAACTTATCGTTCGTATTATTGGACAGAAACAAATGCTCGGACGAATTTTGTCCGATTGAAATTTTGACGGTCTCGTTTACGAACGCATCCCAGGGCTGATCTAATGACGTGAGCGACTAAACGTTAAGAAGCTGTTAACCAATGAGGAGAGGCTATTTAAAATACATATAAAAGCACAGTTATTTAGGACTATAATAATTGTATATTTGTTTATCTTTTAATTCTTCTAGCCAAATAATAGCTACACAAACTACCAGATTACATAAACAAATTTAGTTAGTACATATGAAATTACCTTAATATTTGAAAGTAGGCAACACACAATACGTTGTGTGACACCAGTTTTAAATAGACTTTCAATAGATGGACTCGCTGACTTGAAATTTTTTTACCAGGGGCTCGATTCTCGAGTTCATTGGAAAGTTTTCCCATGGGAAAAGATTCCACTACTTATATTCCCATGGTAATAGGTTATGCAATTCTCGAACTTGTCGGAATAGACATTCCCATGGAAATAATAGTTTCACGTATGTCTGATATTAAGTTCACGAATATTTCGAAATAACCAATAACATTAAAGATATTTTAAAATTTACTGTTGGTATTATTTGTATTTGTTGTGGTTTTTGGGTAACCGATTACCTGCCGAGCCTCTGCGCTGGAGCAGATGCCGTGCCGAGCAATCGCTAGCTTGACCGAGGACAAGTGAAAATATTCGATTATGTATAATTAAAACTTATCGAGTTATTTTTAGTTTTTCTTTTCACATATTGAAAAAAGAAAAAGTAGCTTTTGTATAGAAGAGCAACGAAAGTTTCGAGAAACTATATATATAAGAAATTCTTTCGTTAACGGAAATAATAAAATTTTCGAAAAGGTCTTATTAAATTTACTACAAATTTCTCAATTTGTGTTACCTATTTGCCAGTCCCTTAGCAGCTCCCACAATTTCTAACTAATTTAAGAAAATCAGTTTCTTAGTGAAAGAGAGGTAAAAATAATATACCCACATAAATAAAATAATATCAATTTATAAATACACAAAAAACATGTTTTAACTACAATTTCACCAAAAATCCAAGATATCCAATAATCTTTGGTTATGTCTTAGTCTTTCGCGTGGTCTTTCGTCAAATTTTCGACTTTAATGCGCAAACTCTAGTACAATTCCCATTGGAAAACACAATTTCCAATGCTCGCAAGCAGGGGAATATTTTCCCATACTTCTCATTGAAAAATATTCCACCGCTTATGCCGAGAATACGAAAACTGAATTCCCATAGGAAAATTTTATTTTCCCATGGGAATAAAAGTCGAGAATCGACCCCCTGGAGGTTTTCAAATTTAGAATTTCGTGGATGATATTACCAGTAAAAAATACAGAATACGTAGAATAGTTTTGGAACTCCAATCCATGATACATTTTAGGCTATTGGAAGTTTATTTCAAAAACAATTAATATTTGTTAATATAATTGTGTCACCATATTTGCTATTTTAAACAGATTTAATTTTCTTTTTTCACGGGTAAATTTCAAATTTATATAAAATAAATTACACATTCTTTATTTTTAAAACTGTCAGTATATATCGTCTTTAAGTCGACCCGGAGCGCCACGGCACATAATAATAATAGTCGTCCCTTTCCCTCTTCGAGTATATATATTTCCTTTCCCTACACAAGTCGCTCTCGCTCAGTCGACTTCAGGATATCAACAGTGACAAAAATAGGACAACCACGCGCATGACGTCAAGCGTAGAGTATGTATAGGCGCGAATTTAAAAATACTGACGAAGTGTGAGAAAAATATATGCCATTTAATAAAATTTCATGAAGATTAAAGGATAATATTTTAGAAATTACACAAATATCTAAGGATATTATTATGGAATAGTTAAGGAAAGGGCTATGCGAAAATAAATGCAAATACATAGAAATATTTAGTTTAAGTAACAGTTTTTTTCTTTTGCTTTTTAATGATTTATTTTTGTTATATAAATTAGAATTCAGGTTTTTAATTCTGAAGAACATTCGATTTCTAAATAATAGTTTCTATAACCAGGATAATTAGAAGGGTATCTTCACCACTTAGAAAGTCTCAATATAAGGGACCCTAAGTAAAAATTTCGCATCTGGGGACGCCGGAAATTTTTACCTTCAATAGCATACTTTTTCATTTTGTTGTCTATACGTAGATAGGCTTATATCCATGTGGGTTAGAAAATAGTTATTTTCCTAACAAGTGCGAAAAGTATGAGAAATTCGACACAAGACGAGAGTGGGAAGTTTTTGGTTAGGGAGTCGGTTTTTTTTTTGTTTAGAAAATTCAATTCAAGTAGAGGAGGAAAACTTTTTGCTTGAGGAGCTGTTTTTTTTTTTAGAAAATTCAATTCAAGTAGAACAGGCCCGATCTAGAGAATTGTCCTGGGGCCTGGCCTGGCTCTCGGCGGCCCTGAGCACTTGTACTAAATTTCACTTAGTTATCTTTAAACGTTTAGAAAATATTTACAAAAGAGTGTCATCATGACTTCACTTTTAACACCCTGTATCTCGGAAAAGAAACGTTTTCGGACCTATGTTTATATAAACTTTTACTCCTATTTTAGGATGTAGATTATGCTGTTAAAATATGACCGTCTAATTTCGGGACATCCTGTGTATAATTATATTAAATTGACGCTCAGTTTCAAAACATTAGTCACTATGTCTTTTATTGGTGACTTCGGTTAAAATTGGATATTCCAAAATTTTTTAAATGGGATTATTAACTTTTGACTCTGTCAACACTATTTAGAAATCTAGTGGTTTTTATTTTTTGTTCTTATTTATTATTTAAATAAAAGACAATGGATAGTGTTAGAACCGCTATTTATTTATATTCTTTAAAAAATTACATTTAAGCACAAAGAAATTATTTTAAAAGTTGAATATCGACCACAACTTACTTCTATGCAGATTGTGAACAACATTCATAAATGTAAGTATACAGGTTGTCCCATGGCTAAAAATATCAGCAGTTTTTTGCAAAAAAATTGTAAATAGTTTAAAATTATCTTACAAATTAGTGATGCTTTTAGCCGTAGAACAGGTTGTATATTTTATTTTACTTTGTCACCAGATAATATTCCAAAACAAATCAACGTATTGGTAAAATATGTTTATTTGTTTTTAGAATATTCTTTAGCGTCAAAATATTTTATTAAGTAATATACAATGCAGAATAACAATGTGTATGTAGCACAAACATATCAAAATTATTACTTTTATGGCTGATTCTACCAGTGGTGCAGCTAGAAACACGATTATTCGTCCAAAAAATTGTGTCTGCACCACTGGACAAGCCTCTTTTGTCTTATTGAGATCTCAGAATTCTTAGGTTATAACTGTATTTTTATTGTTTATATAGTTAAATTGTCTTATTAAAATTAATTGTAATATATTGCACAAATAAGTACATTAGGTATTATTTATAAGTTAAAATTTTTTGGTTAGAACCTAAGATGCGATAGTGACAAATATTTCATTTTTTTTTGTATTCGTGGGTATCCAAAAGTGTTGAGTAGTCTCTGGTAAGTATGTCGGGAAATATATAAAAATTGGGACGAATCATCTGAAGTTATTGGTCGTATCAATGTAAAACAGTTAAAACCCATGACCCAGCAAGGAGTTATTTCCACGTCCTGGAACTAGTAAGTGCCAGAAGTGGCTGGATACGGAAACATATGTGGCTAAATGCCACAACATTTTCCTATAGGATTGTAGGAAAGTAAGAAAGGTGTTACAATGTTGCATGAGAAAATTGCCGCTTTTTAAAAAGCAGAAGAGGACCGGGTCTTTGATAAGAAGTAACAATTTACAGAAAATGATAATATTGTAATTATTTTAAACTTTGGAGTCATATTTCTGCTTATATTTATAAGATATTTAGTAAAAAAGAGGGAAAAAGAATAGTGATGAAGTTTTTGAGATTATGTCTACCGGATATAAGAAACTAAGGTTGAATGAGTTTTGTGCGTTGTAAATTTTAATGGAATGAAATATTGTCACCATATCGCCCATATTGTGCCTCTTCGGCTGTTTTTTTCTTTTTTGATATGCAAAATGCATTCCGAAAAATTATTCAGTCTACTATTTGCAAACTGGGTAGAATTTGTCTTTTTTTTGTTTTCAAATTCTTAAAACTGATTTTTTATCTAATGTTATTTAGGATATACTAAACTCTATGAAGTACAGATAACACTTATCTTCTGGTATTTTATAACAATATTATTAATTTTTGCATATTCTTCTTTTTTTTGTCCTTATAATAGAACTATTTATAGCAATTTAACAGTGCTTAAACACATATCGTAGGTGTCCGTATTTTTCTGTAATCATTTTTTGAAGGCAATTGCACACCTTTGCATCCACTTGTGTACTTACTAAATTTTGTTTTTTTTTGACATTGCAATCATAGCGATACATCCTTACTTATTTACGATAAATTTTTTATTTAAAATAATCAATTTATTACAACTACTCGCGCAAAAACTAATTGTACACACCTTTTATAGATCGTTATACTATTTGAGCTAAAGGAGCGTACTATTAATCTATTACACACTGTATTTTTGTGAAAAAATCGCACGTTCGGTAGTCAATCGAACAATTTTCCCAAAAATAACTTCTAAAAAGCATTTTAAATAAAAATATCTATATAAAATGGCTTCATGAGTGTATCTGTATGGCAAACAACAAGCTTTAATACGCACGCGTAGGTAGCTGTCAAAATTGTAATTTTGTCTAGGCTACGTGTGTGTAAAACAATCCGTTGTTTTCTTAGTCTATATTGTCGGATGTAAACGATATTCTAGAATTTAAATTTAAAGTTTGATTTAATCATTGCGACATTTACTAAAAAGCACATTACTTAGAAAAATTATCTCGTACACATGCGGACATCTACGCTTTTAATTCTTAATTATTCAATGCAAACGAATACTGCTTACTTTTACTATAAAATAATAAATTATGCTATATAAAATCACAACGAAATATATTTACATTAAATCATATTTAACACATTCGTCTCTATCACAACACAAAGACGTTTGTCTTCAGCTTTTAGTTATAACTCGAATACCTCATACAATCAACAAGTATAACGCAGATCGCAGAATGAGTCAAAATTATAATGAAACTCTCTTTCAATTTTGTCAAAATTCCTGCTATCTGTCAAACCGATGACAGCTCCAGAACATAAATGCGATTCTTAACATACATGTTTTATGCTCTAAACTGTCACAATTGTCATGTTTTAAAAACTCACACAGTGTATCATTTTGGCAGTGCATTTTGGCTAATCTGGAACTGTCAACTTGTTTAAATGATTAAACTGTTTATAGAGAGATTCCGATGTTCTTAACTCACGCTGACCACTTTTTATTTTATAAATTATTGTGATGCGTCAAATAACTATGATAAAAATGGCTCTCAATGTTATGCATTCAGTGAAGTATTCGACTCCCGTTGACGTTTACCCTGGGTACACCTATGGAAGTCAGTGATAGGTGGCCAAAGCGACCTAAAATTACAGTTTGACGATTCGCAAAAATATAGTCCGTTCAAACATTGAAATACTTTCAATATAAATTTGTTAAACTTAAGAAGTACGAATATTATGCTTTTTAGATTATTAAAGACATTGGAGTTTTGATATACAGATTTGTTTCAATCGTTATTACATTATTAGGATAAATTGATTTTTTTTTGTTGAATATTAAAATTAATTATGAGTTATCTGTAGATAGAGATCAGGCAACGTGTGAGGAAAACTTTTACAGCAATTATTCTTTCAAGAAAGTTTATGGAACGGTTTTTAAATGTAGGTTCAACTTAACGTACTCCGTGTGTCATTGTTACTATCACTTGTCATTTGTCAACTGTAACTGTCATTTGTCATGCAATATGCAAAAAGGTACAACAGGCTGTAAAAGTATTAATTAAATTAAATTATTTTCAAATAGGTATATGTAAAAATGGGATTGTACTGGTAATGCATAAGACCTATTTTATTAAGGGTTTAGAAAATATATTAGTGTGTTAAGTTATGTTTTACCCATTTAAATTATATTTTTTATTGTGTCAGTTATTTGGTATAATCGTTTTTATAGAAATGTCAAATGTCGGATTAGTCATATGTTGCCAATGTTATCAATATTTATATATTTTTTTATAATATATGTCATGTCATCTACAACTTAATTTTTGAGATACATTTCCTAAAAACACATTACATTTGACGATTATGTCATTACAAGATGTGCATTCACAGGATATTTATTATACATTTCAACAAATAGTAAAAACAAAAATGCAGTGGTGTGCTCGAGGGGTAAATTAGTTGATTTCTAAAAAAAAATAAATTAATTAATAACGTTTAACAAATTTTTTGGCTGGTATTTCGGGTCTTAAATCGAATTCACGTAACAAAAATAACTTCTGTATTTCACACTTACAGACTAAGATTTACAGCAAAAAAAAACTATAAATCCCTTTCTCAAAGGACTATATTATATCGGAATCGAACTGTACAATAACTAACAGTGATGGCAGAGTTTAAAATTCCTAAGGTTTTTTCGTGAACTAATTAATCTGGTTAACTAAACTATCTAGACCGTCGCCATGTTTTTCTGTTTTTTGTTTTAAATGTTTTTACTGAAATTTGAATTCTAAAAATACGACCCCTTCGAGTTTTTTACTTGATGGCAGTAGTCGGAGCCCTTGTTTGGCCTACTTGGTGATATCGCTTTTCTTAATCCACCATCAGTTCGAAGTGGACGGACCCTCTTCTGTCTATGCGATCGTGGACGATGTTCTTGGCCCAAGCCTTGCATTCAATGTTGATCAGAACGCCACCTGAAAAAATTAAATCAATTTAAAATAAGGTCTATTATACATAAAAACAATTTAATTCAACTTTTCCTTACAGATAAACTGACTATCTTACAAACATTAATATTGTAAGGATGGGTCTATCCGAAATTGGATTGGAATGCTATTTTATACAAAAATGTCTGAAATCATAAATATACACAAAAGAAACAAAGTACTCGTATGCAATCAAGACAAATTAAAACATTGAATCAAAGGTCAACTTTTAACTTTGATTAAATATTAGAAAAATCTGTGGAAAATAAAAAAAAACAAAATACATGTTGATTTTGTTATAACCATCGACGTTTTTTAAAAATTTGATCAATTCTATTGACAACGTAAGAAGAGATTATAAGCTACTAAGATCCTGACTCTTCTCCAAAATATCATGGAAATTAAAACAGATGCATTGGAATATTTGAATGGTATACGAAAAGGAACTAAACAAAATTGTAGTAAAAGAGTTTTATGAATTGAAATTGGTGTATGGGAAACGAAAATAATGCCATAAACTCAAGAGAAGAGTGACTTTAATATTTCCAATAGGTACATAAAAAGGATGGTAAAAAAGAATGTAAAAATGTCAAGAATATATTGCTAGCAAATGTTTGGTATGAAATACTTATATGCATAGCAATCTACCTGAGAAAAGGAATCAATACGTTACATATTTACATCATATTATTTGGTGATTATTCTTATTGAAGGATATGCGTCACTTTTTATCGATAAGAGGGAAGTATTGTAATTGTGAAAAAGTAACCTTCCAAGAGTATTTCAGATTTTCACGTTTCAGGGTCCATAGATTACGAAAAACATGTTTCCCCAGTCTGTCTGCACTTATATTTCCGATCAGTTATATATACAGCATGAGCAGTTTTTTTAAAATATTTTTAAAAGTCGGTAGAATTAGACTAAAATTTTTATCAGTCGTAGCTCAGACTTCAAAGAGTAAAGGTGTGTGAACTGTTAACGAATAAAAATAAAGTTTCCAGTGGCGTACCATGGCTATTAAACGAGAAAATACAATGGTTTTAGACTTCAAAAATGTTAGGAAAAAACCTCCTAATATTAGTATTCACCGTTGGATTAAACAAATATTTAATTTCACCAATGACCAACTGGTATGTATACAGTTTGATCACATTCGTTCAAAAGTTTTTATTAAAGTAATATCTGAGTGGTTGGTAAAAAAAACAATGCAAAAATTTGAATCTGGGAAATTAATTTATACAGATGAAGAACAAGATTATGAAATTTATATAAGCGAAGAATCAGATGATATATGGATAAGAATTTATGACTTTCCTCCGGAACTAAAGAACTCTAAGATAATCGAACATTTTGGTAAATATGGAATTGTAAAAACCATTCGAAATGAAACTTGGTCAGGTGACGATTTATATAATGTGGAAAGTGGTGTGAGATCAATGTTAATTTCAATGAAAAAAAAGGTACCATCTTACGTTACAATCGAGGGGACCACTTCGTTGGTCACGTATAAAAATCAAGAACGTACATGCATGTTTTGTGACAATCCTGGACATGAAAGAAGGGATTGCCCGAACAAACCAAATAACAGAATAATTGCAATTAGAAGACCAGACGCCGCGATACCAGTTGCAGCGGTGTCAGATGCTGCGGTACCAGATGAGGCGGTACCAGATGATGCGGTACCAGATGCTACGATATTAGAAGAGGTAAATGCTCACATGGCTATATCCCACAAAGATACAAACATCAGTCACTCAGATATGGACAAAATCTCAAAGTTTATAACAAACGAAATTACGCATCATGACGATGCTAATTCTGACTCAGAAAACCAAATGTTTTTTGAAAACACCCTTGCAACACCTATCGCAGATATTAAAACAACAGAAGATCATAGTGCACTTCCAAACATAACTATTCACAATCCTCCACAATATTCAACCTTGGCAAGTGAAAAAGAGGCTGCCGATCTTACATCCCAAATCGATATTATTTCAGCGACTCCAGAAAACATGAACAAAAAAACTGAGAAAAAGAGAAAAAAGAAAGAAAAGTCTAGTGAAAGCTCGGGCGAAGAAGAAAGAAAAGTTCCAAAGTTACAAATTAATTTGAAAAATCAAAGTAGTCAAATAATTGATGAAAGTGAAGATAACATAAAGGAAAATAATGAAAGCGATACCCAAATGAGCGACTCTGATTTATTCTTTTAGGTATACATAGATAAATATATATTTTTTTTATTTTATCTTTTAAGATAGTCACAAAATTATATACAGTTTTATCGGTAAATTGTAGCTCGCTTAAAAATCCGACGAAACAAGGTCTCTTTTTTGATTTCATTCGAAAGCATGATATTGATATCATTTTTGTACAAGAATTAAACATTGACTTTTTAAAATTTTCATATGGATATAATATGATTCCAAATGTAGGCAACGCAAACAGAGGGACAGGTGTTATTTATAGAAATGGGTATGAAGTTAAAGATATTATTTGTTCACTTGATGGTCGCATTATTTCAGTAAATATTAATAACATTCGTTACATAAATGTTTATGCTCCATCAGGTGGACAAAATTATAAGACAAGAAATGATTTTTTTCAAAATGAAATACTCGTACATTTTAATTTTAATTATCCTACAATTCTATTAGGCGACTTCAACTGTGTTATTCAACAAAAAGACTCGAGAAATAATGCCTCAATTTGCAGAATGCTTTTACAGCTTATACAAAATTCAAATCTTATAGATACTTGGGATTTTCTTTATAAAAATAAAATTGAATACACATTTATCAGAGGCAATTGTGCCACTCGCATTGATAGAGCCTATATATCTAAAGAGCACCAAAAGTTAATAAAAAAAGCCGAAATTAAACCTGTTGCTTTTTCCGATCATTCGGCATATATTCTTTATTTAGAAAAATTAGATAATTTAAAACCGTTATATCATGGGTGGGGATATTGGAAAATAAAAAAAGCAACTCTAATAGAAGAAAACATAAATAGTTTCAAAAATGAAATAATTAAATTAAAAACAAACTATTGGTACAATACAGATTTCATTAAATGGTGGTTCTATATTTTTAAAAGGAAAGTAAAATCTTTTTTTAAGAATATAGAAATATCAGATGCAATAGATGAGAAAAAGATGTTTGAATTTTATCAAGGGTCTCTAATAGAACTAAACGAAAAACAAAAACAAGGTGAACAAGTTTATCAAGAAATACTGGAAATTAAAAATATTATTGTTGAATTAAAACAAAAACAACTAGAAAAAAAATTCTTAAATAAAAATAAAGATCAATTTAATGAAAAATATTCACTTTTTGATTTAATGAAAGAAAGAAAAAATAAAGTTTCAATAATATCAAAACTTCAAACTGAAGACCAAATAACATTAACAACATCTAAAGACATACTTCAATATACAACGAATCATTTTATTGATAAATTTAAAATAAGAGCAATCAAAGATTCTGATGTTCGATGTATGGTAGCACATATACAAAAAAAACTATCTGATGTAGATAATAAAATAATATTAAATTCAATAAAAAAAGAAGAAATAAGAAATGTATTAGATGAAGTATCAAAGAAAAAAACTCCAGGCTTAGATGGTATATGCTACGAGTTTTACATCTTGTTTTTTGATATCATTGGAGACGAATTGACCAAACTTCTTAACGATATCTTTACAAATACAACAACTCCTAATAAAGAATTTTCAGAAGCAATAATCACTTTAATTCCAAAAATAAAAAACCCAATTACTATGAATCATTGGAGACCCATTACATTATTAAACACCGATTATAAAATACTAATGAAAATTTTAGCAAATAGATTTCAAATGGTTATATCAAAAGTTTTAGGTGATCAACAAAGCTGTGGTACAACTAAATCAATCTTCAACAATCTCCTTTTAATTAGGGACACTATATTGGATTTCGACAATGAAAAAAAGTCTTTAGGAGGCATCCTAAATCTCGACTTTAATCAGGCATTTGACAGAGTCAACCATTCTTACCTATGGCAAGTAATGCAAGCAATGCAATTTGATAATAAAATTGTTAATTTCTTAAAAAATATATATAGTGTAGCAAATTCGTCTCTTATGATAAACGGTTTTTTGTCAAAAAAAATCGATATTCGTAGCTCGGTACGACAAGGATGCCCACTATCCATGATTCTTTTCAGCATCTCTATGGAACCATTTTTAAAAATATGTGACTTTTCATTACCAGGGTTAAAAATTTCTAACCGCACAATTAAAATATCTGCATACGCAGATGACATAACTATATACTTTGAAAAACAAAAAGATATCGACATTGTAGATAAACTGCTTAAAATCTATTGTGGAGCCTCTAACGCAGCAGTTAACTTTCAGAAATCATTTATTGTTCCATTAGGAAAATTAGCAAAATCGTTCCCAGAAAAATTAGGAAAATTTCCATTTAAGACAGAAACAAAAATTTTGGGCATGTGGGTGGCTTCAAACTTTAATACAATGATTAAAACCAACTGGGAACAAATTATAAAGAACATAAACACTTGTCTGCAGTTAAGTTACACACGTAACTTCGATTTAATTAAAAAAATTCAATTCATAAATATATATGTCCTTTCAAAATCGTGGTATATTGCACAATTGTTACCAGTTACCCATTTACATGCTCAAAAAATCGTAATGTATACAGGAAACTATATATGGAGGGGTCATTTATACCGGGTGGCAAGGGACCAATTATATTTACCTTTTAAAAAAGGAGGTTTAAATTTAATTAATTTTGAAATTAAGGCTAAATCACTTTTTGCAAAGACCCAACAACTCTCTTGGACAAACTGTAAAAATAAAATTACTTATAAATCGACTTTAAATAACTTATTCGATAAAAATTTGAGCTCACAAATACCCAAATGTCTAAAAAAGTACTATGAATTCATTCAAAAGTTCAATTGGATTCAAAATATTACAGTCAATACGAACCAAATTTACAAAGACGCAATAGATAACATTACAATAACTCCAGCAATTGAAAAAAAATTTCCCAAGATAAAATGGAAAACAGTCTGGAAGGTCATTAATAACAATGACATTCCTTCCAAGTGGCGCTCTGTAGTATACAAAGCGATAAATGACATATACGCAGTAAGATCAAAAACGCACCGCCACGGTATTACCGATTCTAACATATGTAGCGAATGCAATGTTTTTGACGACATGTCACACCGTATTAAAGACTGCATTTTGTCTAAAAACATTTGGGATTGGTGTAAACAGCGTATTTTAAACAAGTTTTTGCAATGTAATCAAAATGGAGACCCTAAAGATATTTTTCAAATTGAATATTCTAATAGTTCAGATACAAATGTTTGGATATGGTTTTATAGCGCTCTATTATATAATAACTTAGAAGGCTTTAAAGATTTAACAGAATTTATTAATATGTTAAGAAGAGACAGAATGTCAAAAATTTCATTAGGTACAATAAGAAAATTCTCAAAAAAAATTTTCGCCTTTTAAGGCGTTTTATTCTGTGATATTCTTTTAGTAGATGTAAGTTAATTTTAGTGTACAATACTGTAAAGTTTTTTGTATAATAAAGTGTTAAAAAAAAAAAAAAAAAAAAAAATCTGGCAATTTTAGAAGTCAAAGACAACAGATCCTAAAGAAGTTTAAAAAATTCAAAATGGCGTTGAAAGGAATCGTATTTAATAAAAAAGGTCCCCATAGAATAGAAATAATAAAAATCGCCCTTTGGTTTGTGTAACGTAACAAAGAATACCGAGCGGACGCGAAGTGATATTTCGGATGGGATCAAGAGGAATATTGATGAGAGATAAATGTGAAAAAGGGTTTTTGGTTTGGTTGTTTTAATTTTAAATTATTAAAATTTAAGTGCTTAGGAGTTCCCTCTTTTAACAATTTCTATATCGAGGGAAGTTCTGGGCAAAATACTTCACCGATTTTTTAATATTCCGTAGTTTTGTACGTTTTTTAGTATGGAATTATTAACTTTTAAAAAATTTGGAAATTATTTTTGTAATGGTAGTAGGAAAAGCTAGTCTAAGCGGAAAACATATTACTTAGGTTTTTAGAGTTTGTTCCGTCTCGGCCTTGCGCAATAGGTTAAAGGCATTACACATTTTTTGAAATAACTCCGTCACTAGGAGCTTTATTGCTGTGTAAAACAGTTCAGCATATACTACAGACTTTCAGCTCTTTTGTCGTGAATTTAACTCATTTTTAGAACAAAAAGTGACTTTCATCGTTTTGGCTGTGTGCTCTTCATTCTTTATTTGGCTGACGTTAATTCTTCAGAAGAAAAAACAGAAAAAACAAAGGTTATGGGTTATTGACAAAAATTCAAAATCACAGGGGAGTCTAAAGCTAAAAATGAAAATTCCTCGCTATGTATGGCTATGAATTGGTCCAAATAGTTTTGTGACTATCCAGATGATTTGACCAAAGATATTCGTTTGAACAAATCCATGATTATTTTTCTAGAATTGTTTATACTTACGTTTGGGTTGCTCAAAGTGTACAGCCACCAATGGCGCTAAATACCCATCTTGATTTTTGAAGGGGAAGTATTGCGAGGCGAAACCTCGTTGCGGAATGTATCTCAGCGGGCCGATATTCTCTTTATCAGCTGGATTCTCGCCTTCGCAAGTCACCCACACCATGAGATGCTAAAATATAATACAATAAAATTAATAATCAGAAAAAAACTACATAATAGAAATATTTATTTATGGAAACTATATCATTAAGATTCAGCTCAAACCAGGTACTAGAACTTATCCTTATAAAACCCCAAAATACTTTTTGACTAGACCTTACAAAACATTGAACGCGATACTCGATAATAGTTTTACACACACATTTTAAATGAAATGCGAGTTGATAATTTCAGTTTTTAAAAACAATTTTTGTGAATAATGCATGATAATAATATGAGAGGCTTACACTACTTGTCAAAAGCGTCGATTTTTAAACTCATTCAAAACCTAGTATCACAGTTTCTGCATCCCTATTCTTTATTCCCTATTCCCCATTCTGTATTCCCTATTCCATATTCCCTATTCCATATTCCCTATTCCCTATTCCATATTCCCTATTCCATATTCCATATTCTCTATTCCATATTCCCTATTTCCTAACCCTATTCCCTAATCCCTACTTCCAATTTCCCATTACCTATTCTTTATTCCCATTACATGTTCCCTATTCCCCATTACCTATTTCTTATTCCCCATTCTTCATTCCCCATTCCTCATTCCCCATTCCCCATTTCCAATCCCCCATTCCCTGTTCACTATTCCTTGTTCCCTATGCCCTCTCAAGTGACAGCCAACCCTTCATTTTTTAAATAGCAAGAGGGTCACATGCCACTTCATTGAAAAGACAATTTTATGGGAAATTTAGAAATATGACTGTTGATTTGGTTATTTTATTAGCACCCTCTAACTGGATAAAATCTATTATGTTTTGTAAAGTGTGTTACTTTATTTGAGAGCTAATTCTATTGGTAATTTATAATATTATATTGCATTATTACAAACACTAAACTTTATTTTGTTGTTCTATCGAGATTATTCGAATTTGCTTTTTAGTTACGATGTTGTTAAATCTAATTAGTTTTACTGCTAAAATACGATACATGTAGGTACTTACTTCGTTTCTTGTTTCTGCATCTAGAATATCTTTTCTCAGATATTCACTCATTACAGAAGCATCAGGCAAGTTTGTCGAATTATAATACTCAGGGTTCCAATTATAAATCTAAAAATAGAAGAATATATTAGAAATTTTAACAAAATAAAAAATTTGAATAAGGATAATTTCCTGACCGTAGCAGAATTTTATATAAATAAAAATTTCCTTGGTTTATTCGATCATTAATTTATTTTCTATCGTTAGCGCAGCACTACATATTTTCGGAAAATTTTGTTTCCATCGTCGGGTACAGTCAAAATTTAAAAAACACATGGGGACGATTACAAATTTTTAAAATAAAATTAGTGACCCAATAAACCAAGCAAATTTTTATTTATATAAAAATACAAAATGTTCCAGATAAAATCCAATTTCGATATTTTGCAATTCTGTTAACATAAAATTGAGTTGGGTTTTACTTTAGTTGATCTGTTTAGATTTCAGTACTGTTGAAATTACCTTGTTAAGTTTTAAGAAGATGCACGGTCCACCTTTTTCGTCTTCGTACCCGAATCCGGCCTCGGGTAAACAGGGATGCCATTTTTGTGGTGTCATTTTGACATCGCATACTTTTCCAGGCGTTGGACTTACGAACATACTACACTGTTCGACGTTGTTATAATGTGGATTATTATCTTTATGGTAGGCTACAAGCAAATAAAGTTGACATTTTCCGTCACAATATTTAATAGATAAAGTGATATATGCCATATTAGTGTGACGTAATTTTGTTTCCACTAACCAAACTTTTAACAAAATTATCATCGAGTTTAACAAATATGTTTCTACTGTTTTTTTTTTCTTTTTCTAAATATTGTTTGCAGATATTGGCGCCGCCACGAGTGGGCAAGGGGGGCGTGTGATTTTGGATTTTTCGCTATGGCTTTCGACTACAACCTGCAACGTTTTGACCTTGCCTATAAGACTTACCCTACTGGAAATTTTTTGAAAGACGCCTATGTTTGCAGGTCATAAATAGTTAAGAGGTATGTAATTGATTACTAAACCATTATATATCAACTTAATTTATATATTTATAAAAGTTTAAAAGCTATATAATTTAGGTTAACAAACGAACATAACGCATTACTGTAATTGTCAGTGGCACCAAAATTACATCATCACTAATTTACTTAGCGTATAAAAGAAACATTTAACTTAGAAGTGACAACTACAGATTTCAGCTAAACAATCCGGATAAACATATTGACAGTAAAAGGAGGCTAGGATAACAGTGTACCTGTAAGAAGGTAACAGATTGACAGTAAAAGAATAATAGACTAACAGTAAAAGACTAACAAAGTATTATTAAAGGGTTAACAAGGTAATAGTAAAGGGGTAACAGTAAAACACCGTTGGATCGGATACAGAAAAGAAGTAACCCACTACTGGATACGGATACTTACAAAGTATACGGATACTTTCACCTAAAAATGTACTTGGCTACAAGTATCCAGATCTTTTTTTTCGGATATTTTAAACTATAAATGATACTTTTAAAATGAATTTCGACCATCTATATACTGGGAGAATCGTTAAATTTATCCTTTAGTGATGCAGTTTACAGCAATTTTAAATGTTTTTGATAAAATAAAAAAAAATCGGAAAATATCTAAGACATTTTTACAAACACAGAGCTACAAATAGATAAAGCAATTAATTCACTTTTACTTCTTTTTAAGTATTGCAATTGTATCTTAAATATTCTAATATTAATTTATTTCTAATTATACAGGATTATCCAAAACGTAAACAAACATTTCGGTTATAACTAATAAAATATATTAGATTTATCGAGGTTTTTTGGAATACAAATCGACCTATTTCAGCATTTTCTTAAAATCCAATGAATACTGCCAAATAACAGGTTGGACTCGTTTGAGTGACCCACTCTGTATATAATTTGAGCTATGCCTCTATAAAATACAGAACTATCGGGATACTATCAATATCTGCAGTAAAGGGGTAATAATATTAAAAGGGTAACAGTAAAAAGGCAAACAGAATATTTAGGGTAAAAAGGAAACAGAAAAACAGTAACGGTATAACAGTAAAATGCTAATAGAATAACAGTAAAGGGGTAATATTAAAATGGGTATCATTAAAATCGATAACGGAATTGTAAGAGTAACGGTAAAAGGAAAAAGTGTACCTAATTAAAGGTAAATAAGGTGATAGATGAACGTTCACATAACTTACATTCTACAAATTTTCTTAATTCGTCTTGCCAATAATGTACGTTTCCCTTATCACTACTTTTGTACCAAATTAAAGTACTTTCTACATTGGACTCTGGTGGCATGGGTCTAAAACCCAAACCTGGAAAAAAGGTAAAAATTGATATTATGTGCAAGAATTAATAAATTTTAATATAATTTGAACCATTTTTATGTGTATAATGTTTAAAATATTTCTCTTCTACGCCTTGGTAATATTTTAGTCTTCTCGAGGTGTTTTGTCTACCTTTTAATTTTCCTGATACCTTTATAGAGGGATGGTGCCGTTTACCTAAGGTCATGTCATGCTAACCATTTCCGAAGAATCCCTTAAGTTCCTCTCTATCTTAAAATAGAGGCCATAAAAGGCCCAAATAAGGCAGAGATGAACTTAAGAGATTATTTGGAAATAGCTCGCATGACAGTAAGTTCATAATCTCAGAACTATTGTCACTTTGGATTCAGAGATACATTACCAACTTTCGCATTTTACTAACAAATAATAGAGAAAAAATTTATGATAGATATTCTTTTTTGATGTAAACTTACCGGGATTCTTTCCGATTAATCCATTGTCTAGTTCCCATTTGGGTTTCTTCATATCTAATGTTTGATAGAATACTGCTACCAGTGCAACAAAAAATCCTACTAAAACTGCGTAGAAAATGAGATAAAATAATAAGATTTTGGCTGCAACAAAAAAAAATGAATTAGTATTTTATACAGAGTGGTTGTCAGTATACTGCTACATTATTTAATGGGTCTTACAATCTTTATAACTAAGATAGATTTTTCTCATTTCTTTAAACGAACATAACAAACAAACCACCAAGAATATGTATTTGTATCTGTGACGTGGGGGGAGGGTGGGTAGCCCTAGAGTACTTAGGCCTCATTATGCCCATTATGCATCCTCCTGAATCGGTGAGGCTGCATGTACCTACTAACCAACAAGTAAGTTTTTTGATATTTCTTAGATATATTTTTCTAAATCCAGGTCCAGACTAACACTACAAAAGCCTGTGAAGATCTGAGAACATGAATGTTCATTTTTCCTCCTATTTACGTATTCCACGCGTGTTCACGTCTTGGTCTTCAACCTAGTTGGTTTTTGGTACCCGCTTCAAAGGTTTCGCGTTTAAGAAATGCGAACGCTATCCACAATCCACATTCACAAATCACGACAGTGCCCAGTTCTAAGATTTTAGCAGTAGTTCTACCATTTTTGTCACTTTTTCCTGTTCTACTGTTTTGAGTTTAAAATCTATTCTATTCATTGACTATAATTCTCTGTATCTGTAACGTGTAGAGGATGGGTTACCCCCACGGCACTTAGGCCTCACTAGGCCCATTGTGCATCCTCCTAAGATGATAGGCACCTCCTAGCTAGTGAGCCAGCTTAGAGATTTAATGTAGTTGACAACGTCGTCAAGAGATGCTTCTCTTATATCGGCCGGTGTTAGCCGATACTCGCCGAACACAAATCTTCTAATAAATGAGAGCGTCGAGCAATCGTAGAGGATATGCTCGATGGTATCGTCTTCTTGTTCGCACCCGTGCAGCGTGCGGATTCTGACAGCCCAATGATATGGAGATGCTTTCGTACTTGGAAATGACCAGTCAGAATTCCTTTGACTAGGCGTAGATTCTGTCTAGTCATAGTCAAGTATTTGATTACTGCAGTGTTGTCAGGATAACTTAAAAGCTTCCTGGCAACTCTGCAGTTTCTTGTTTCATCCCATCTATCCTTGAATTTCATAAGGGAATGTTCTTTAATTAGGTCTGTCACTACCGATTTTGTCAGGCCAATAGAAGGGCCAGGTCCAAAAAGTATTTGGTTGCTTTCTTGGCCAGTGAATCGATTACTGCAGTGTTGTCAGGATAACTTAAAAGCTCCCTGGCAACTCTGCAGTTTCTTGTTTCATCCTATCTATCCTTAAATTTCACAAGGGAATGTTCTTTAATTAGATATGTCACTACTGATTTTGTCAGACCAATAGAAGGGACAGGTCCAAAAAGTATTTGGTTGCTTTCTTGGCCAGTGAATCGATGTGGCATTACCTTTAATCCATCTTAAGTAGACCACTTTGTTGATGGATACTTCGGCCAAAACTTCGTGACATTCTAGTACTAACCCTGAATAAATTCGTGGTCTGTTCAGGGTGAGTGATGCTTGTCTGCTATCCGTATAGATGAGCATGTTCCTTCCAGTAATATTGTTTCTGGTTATTTCTTTTGCTGCTATGAGAATCCTCGTTAGCTCTGTTTGAACTACACTGGCACTATTGCTCACAGCCCATTTTATGTTTATGTTTAAGGATCTGGGAGTATATTCCACATCCTGGGCCTTGTTTTGTTTTAGAACCGTCAGTGTAGATATGAATTGTACCTGCCACTTCCGGCTCTTCTATTTGATCTATTATGACTTTATATGGCTTATGGAAAATAATTAAAAATTACTCTATTCTAGATTTTTAAAAAATTATGTTCAGGCTGTTGTTTTGAGGTGCAACAATTTATTAATATTTGTTAAAACGTATATATCAAATATTCAAAAAATATACTGACATACGAGTAATTTTCGATTAGTTGGTTAATACGCCAGTCTAGAAAATGGGGGTCCGTCAAACTCAAGTTTTGGAAAATGCGCTAACATTCGAGAAACACCACTTGTATGTATAAATAGACTGTTTTGCTGTTGGAGTAGACAGTTTAACTCGAGATATTGTTGTGTTAAGATATATGTTGTCAAAGTAAATTAGTAAATAAGTATTTGAGATAAATTACTGTTGTATTGTTATAAAATAAATGAATTGTAAATAAATATAGTGTAAATAAATTAGTGAATTTAACGTTAAACATTAGATAATAAACTGTTTAAAATAAATTATAAATTGGACGGTTCGTTCGTTATGATCATCGAAAGAAATAAGCATAATCGGTACCTCACTATCTTAGTAATAAAGATTGTAAGATTGTAATATAAAAATCCATAAGATTGTAACAAATATCAATAAATTAAACTATACAATAAATTTGTCCAAGAGTGTATTAATCATTTTTTAACACTGCCACATGTAGTTAATTTTAGCACTATGAATTATTAAGATAAAAAGTATATTGTCCAAACCATAAAACCCATTACAAGTTAGATTTAAGGAACACATGGTTCATAAAATTTAAATCGACCAATTTAAACTATTTTCTTTGCACACTTGTCATTAGGAAGGGAGGGGGATTAAGTTATAGAAAAACAGCAAGAAAAAATATATATTTAGGACACATATTAACGCGCGATCTGACACTGTTGCATCATGTTTAACATATCGGATCTTTCATCAAATTGGTCCATAATTGATGATTAAAAATGTAAGTAAGGTTAAGAATATATTATCTAATATTATCTTTTCGTATTATATTTTGATTGTAGATATTTGATAAATGGATTCTATTAAATATTTAGAGGGATTTTTTTAAATTACTCTGACTTAAGAAAAACAGCTATTTATTATATATTGGACAAACTAGAAGAACCTTACTAGTTAGAATTAAAAATCACATGGTATATTGACTTTCAACAGGGAAAATCCAGGATTTAGCTGTTTCCTGGAGTAGCTTACTTTACTACTTGCTTGAGTGCGGATATTTAAATAGGTGATGTGTTCATACATGACTTTCCTGTAAAGTTATTAAACATATTGAGTACCGCCTATCTAATAAAAAGTATTTACAATATGAATTAAATTTTCCATTCATATTTTATTCTACGAGTATACATTCTTTCATATCTTCATTGCGAACGAAAATATTGAGAAAATTATGTTTTCGCACTTTTCCCCTATTTTCTCCAATACAGTCCATTTTAGAAAAATTATAGAGAATTACATAGCAAACAACTGTTTTTAAGAATTTGCTTCTCTAATAATAAATAATAGAAATATGCCTTAAAGTATAAAAACAACTACATATAAAGTATCCCTCAAATGCTCCGACTATGCATAAAATTTAATTAGCTCACCACAGGATGGATTAAATCATTAGTTTAAAATTTGGTGTTTTTCTCTTTGTTCGATTTTAAGTTATCGTGGATTCAGACGTACACTGACAGACTTCTTCGAGAAAATAGGCCAATCGAATTCAGGGGATCCCAAAACATTGAAAATATATAAAAAATGAACAATCCCTTTTTAGCGATTGTCATCTTATAACTCGGAAACTATTAACAATTTGTAAATAACTTTTCTGTTTAAACTGAAAGTACATGTAATTTTCTACAATATTCACTATTTATGTTTATCTTTAACGAACCGTTCAGGCTCCAGCTATAGTTGAAAATTGGCAAATTTCGGTTGTATCCGGAAAAATCTACGTTTTCAATTCCAGTACTCTAATTTATTATAAAAGGCTGTCATTTAGTGAATTCCTTCCAGTTATCTGCACGTAACTTATTTAGATCGTATACAGTGATCATCATAAGTCTTACCCCCCTATCTAACTCGTTACTGGAGTCTTGTTAGGAAAACTGCCGAGACACGTCGATTTTTAATTTCTACAATGTACATTTTTGTATGAATAGTTTACCCTTAATTTCATCCCTTACTGGAGGGGAGCAACCCTTTCGAAAAATTTAAATGGCATGGGGTGGTAAGTGATAGCTCATTTGAAAGGGGGTTTTATTCTCTATTCAACCATGCAAAAAATTTTGAAATTTGCTTCATTAATTCTCGACTAACTATTGCTTCAGAATAACGGAAATTAACGTAGCGTACTCATCCTTAGAATTAAAATTCGACCCTGCATGATATCGGTTTTGGTTCAGACGTGAAGTAAGACTTTTAGATAAGGTCACTGTTAGTTTAGTTGCTTTCTTATTTGTGATGTTTTGTTATTTTTAAACATTAATAAATCAACACGTAATGAAGCAAATTTCAATTTTTTTTGTACGGTTGAATAGATAATAAAACCCCCTTTCAAATGAGCTATCACTCACCATCCCATGCCGTTTAAAATTTTCGAAAGGGTTGCTCCCGTCCAGTAAGGGATGAAATTAAGGATAAACTATTCATACAAAAATGTACATGGTAGAAATCAAAAATCGACGTGTCTCGGCGATTTTCCTAACAAGACTCCAGTAACGAGTTAGCTAGGGGGGGTAAGACTTATGATGCTCGCTGTATGTAAAAGTACAGGTATTTTTTTCAAAAAACAATGTTCAAGTTATTTAAAGAAGTCCAAAATTTCATTAATTCAGTAACAAAAAGATTGAAATTCCAACAAAAATCTTGAAAAATTATTATATATTATATTACATAAAATGCTTATATATTTAATATACACTGCACCGCAAAATTAAACGGACTCGCGAAATTTTAAAGTTTTCTCCTTTTAGTTTTGTTGAATTGCCCTGTATAATAATTAAATATATTTATCAAAATATAAGTTGCCTTTATCCATTCGTTTTTCAAAAGTTTGTCATTTTTTGTGTGTGATTGGCTGCTTTTTCGGGAAAGAAAAGTGATTTTATCAAGAATAATTTAAAATGAGGCCAGATCAAGTAGCGCAAGCTGTTGCCTTACATAATGATGGTCGTTCCATTCGTTATATCAAAGTAATGCTTGGCGTTCCGCGAAATACAATATCTGATGCTTTACGAAGATTTAGAAAAAATGGTTCTTACTCTAGAAGACCTGGACAGGGAAGACCAAGGGTAACAAACGATGTTGAAGATCGATTTCTGAGACTTAAAGTACTTCGAGAGCGGACAGTTACTGCTACAGCTTTGACCAGGAGACTGGCAGATGTTCATGGAACTGTAGCTTCACCTGATACTGTACTCAGAAGATTAAGCGAACAAAATTTATCGTCTTATGTACCTACCACAGGCCCTTTACTAGATGCAATCTTTAGAATTCTCTCGTGCTCATGTAGATTGGGATATGGAAGATTGGCGAAACGTTCCTTTTACAGATGAGTCTCGTTTTACGAGATACTCACCTGATGGTCGCCAAAGAGTATGGAGGAGGCCTGGAGAAAGCTATGCCCAATGTTGTTTCTCTCCTAGAGTACAGTTTGGTGGTGGAGGTGCAATGGTATGGGGCGGCATTTCTTTGGAACCACGTACAGATCTTGTTATGTTAGGGGGAGCTGGCCTTAATGCTGATAGGTACATTAGGGAATGTCTGGAAGAACATGTGGTACCTTATATGCATTTTGTAGGTGAAAATTTTCTTCTAATGCAAGATAATGCTTGGCCGCACATAGCCAGGATAACTATGCAATACTTTACAGATGTTGGTATTCAGATACTAGCCTGGCCTCCTAGAAGCCCAGACCTTAACCCCATAGAGCATTTGTGGGACAACTTGGGAAAAAGACTTAGACAAAATTATGACGAGTTTGAAACTGTGGTAGCGTTGGAACAGGCGCTGGTAAATGAGTGGGAACAAATACCGCAAAACGAGATTGCTGCTTTGGTACAGTCTATGCCAGAAAGGATGTGAGCTGTTATTCGAGCTCGAGGAGGGAATACTCGATTTTGATATCCAAATCTTATATATCCAAATTATTTTATGATTTCAATCAGAAAAACACCCGTTAATTGTGTACTCCGGAATATAAAATTTTTATAAATTTTTATTTGTTGTTAAATTAATCAATATTTTGGAACTTGTTCTTTATTTTAGGGTTTGTTATTGAATATACAATAAAAAAGAATTATTGGAATTTTAAGTTTTCCTAATACTTTTTAATTTTATTTAAAATACACTTAGTGTCCGGTTAATTTTGCGGTACACTACATAGGATTATATATTCAATATATTACATTATCATAGAGGATGTCAGTATTTTCGGCCGACAGTGCTATACCCCAAATGGATCAAATTGATATAAGAATATGAACCCTTAATTACCAAGATACAGGGTTGAAATCAAAATTCAAAATTTGCTCTAAATCAAAAACGTCTTAAAATTAATTAATATATAGGTATGAACTAAGTTTTGAAAAATTTAACCAGTGGCGTGCTATTAGAATTAGTGGTAGCTTTTATTACCCTATTTTTTAAGCAGGCTGGAACAAATATTTTTTTATGTTCTTTTTTTAAATTCCCTGTTAATAATTAGTTTAAAAAAGTAATTATCTTTTATGGAGTTAAAATGAACAGTATTGTAGAAATTTTCTTCTAAACAAAAATTTGCAAGTACTTAGATAATTTGTAACTACTCAATATTTTTTATTCTAATCTAGTAGGCACGCATCAAAATTTTTAATAGTTCGCGTATTTGACAAACTTGAAAAAATATTTAAAAGCGTTTTTTTTTTAACAAATTTTGAGTTTTGATTTTAAACTTTTAACATCCTGTATCATGGTAACTTTAAGGGTTCATGTTCTAATATTAAAATTTAATAATTACCGAGAGCTGGTAAAGCATTGTCGGTCGAATATACTAACACCCTGTATGAGCAAACATTATATGATTCGTTCTCGTTTAGGGGTGTTGGTAAATTATTTCTCCAGTAATAGATTAAAGGTTACTACTTAATATCTATTATCAATATGTAAATTGGTTCCCAAAGCAACAAGGGACAATAGTAAATTGGTTCCCAATTCCCAATGAGATTAGAATGAGTACATCTGAAATTTTAGGTTGATCACAAAGGGTTTAATCTTAGTCAAAGCAATTAAGATATTTGTAGAAACCATAATTTTCGTTTGTTAATAACATAGAACAGTAGCTTTCATTTGTGTCTGAATTTATGTTCTAATAATATTAATTTCTACATTGAATCCCGAAATAATTTTGAGGGAACGAGGAAAATCGTTATTAGTTTTAGATACCTATAGTGGTATGGGTTTCAAATCAAAGGTCTTTAAAAAATGATGAGAAGAGATGGGATTGTACAAATAGAAAGTGCAATTCATCATTTATCCTTAAGTTGGGCGAAGATGAAAACAATTTTAAATTGAACAATATTTATACAAGAACATTGTCATGATGCAAATGTGGAGAAATTAAACCGACAAATCGTTAATTTTGTTTCAAACGAAAAGCTGTGGAGGATTTATCCGAAAAACCTTACAAGATTAGTCGTAGGATACTTATTCAGAGATTTTATTGCAGGAAACTAATTTACACAAATGTCAGGTAAACCAAAAATATTGAGAACCAATTTTTATGTTATTTTCAGTCCTCAATAACATGTTAGGAACCAATTTACATTCTATTTTCAATCATCATTAACATGGGAACCAATTTACATGTACCTCGTTTAAAGGGTTCTGTCTTAGGTTCAGAATTATTGTTAGATCGTCAGCGTCATCGCTTGTTTATCTGGTAAATAAAAGAGGTGGTGAGAAAACAACAACTTGTGATCATATCTCATGCTATTTTCAATCCTCATTAACATGGGAACCAATTTACATGTACCTCGTTTAAAGGGTTCTGTCTGAGGTTCAGAATTATTGTTAGATCGTCAGCATCATCGCTTGTTTATCTGGTAAATAAAAGAGGTGGTGAGAAAACAACAACTTGTGATCATATCTCAAGAAGAGATGAATTATTGAAATAGATTGTGAGATTAGACATACATTCCGCATCGTGTAAACGTCTTTCTTCAGTCTGTTTTTGATATCTTTTTTCGATCTCTTCTTCTGTCTCATTTTCGATCTTCTCTTCGGTCTCCATTTCTGTCTATTCTTCGATCTTTTCTTCGGTCTTTTCTTCGATCTCTTCTTGACCTCTTCTTCGGTCTCTTCGTCGGTCTCTTCTTCGTCTGTCAATGCTGTCTTCTGGAGGATCAAAGTTGTCACACAGCCCATATATTTGTACAGAAATTAAATACATGATTTTGAAAATGCCATTTTTAGTACTGAAGATTGCATTTCAATTTTTAAGTTGCGCTTTTTTCCTCTCTGTTCGTCGGAAAAAACCTAAATAGTACTTTTATTTTCAATAGGTAGGTTATTTTTTAAAAAATGATGATTTTCGAGAAAAAAAACACCAAAAAAATTAGAAATTTTTAACTTTCTTTGCATGATGCGTCGAGAAATGTTATTGGTAAACCTCAGATTCGGATTCAGCATCTCAAAATACATGTAGAATTAAAGAAATCAAAATTACCTCACAATTTTACCGCTAGGGGCACTCTTGAGCACAAATTAATAATTTCCTTACTGGTTACAGAAAAGTAAAAAGCAGATTTCAGTAAGAAAAGATTGATAAATTTATGTCCAGAGAAATTAAGCCGCATAAACTTCCTGTATAATGTATTAATCTAAATTTTAAAAAATACATCGTGCAATTCTTTGTCGAGGAACAAAAATCCTTTATCGCCAGCCCTAAGTGTTTCAAAACATCCCTACTTTTCTCCAAAGTTGTTTGTACAGGTCTGAATCATTGGATATAAACGCAGTACATTCGTTTCCATATCGGTGGAGAGTGTAACTAGGTCAGTTCAACTTTAGCTTTGGATAAATGTGGAAATGGAAAAGACGGGAGAGGGAGGGACGGATCAATACCTACGCCCAACTCCCTCTCCATCGCTACTGAGTAGGGACTAAATGTATCTTTCCATGGGGAAACAGCTGGTTGGCCGACACTTGACATATTATTCCAATTTGCTGAATTGAAAGTTTTTTTTATCGGGAAAGATTAAAAAAGATTGTGGGTTCGTAACAAATTTTAAATAAATATATTGATGATATTTTGGGTCGATGAAATATACTAAATAATATAATAATAATAATGATTTATATACCAACTAAATAACAAGCAATTTATATTATTAGAAAAGAAATACAAAAAATATAAATTAATAATGATGATAATCCTATACTAAGCACGAAAGTATTTGTTTGTAGGGCCCTACTTTTATTAGATAGACTCAGGGGCGTGCGGTCCATGGAAGCGGGGGAAGCACCGCTTTCCTATACTTAGAGATTTGAAAATAGATATTTTTCAGTTTACAATGCGTAGAAATTAATATTAAATTAGGTACTATATTTTCTTTGAAACATTACGTAAACTTCGTAAATGTACTAACAATTCATTGGGGTAATGTGTAAACGCAGGCACCACCCATGAGAAAATTAATTGTGTAAACGTACACACCATATACTTCGAGTTTGTCGGCGGAAGCGCGTCTTGAAAGAGCCGGATTTTTAAGTAGAAATTTTAAAGAGAAAACGGACATTAATAATTCTAGTACACTAAAGGATCCTATCAATTTAGAGACGAAAGTAGAAAAGTCAGCAAAGAAATTTACCAGGAATTTTCACGTAGGGTTCTATGAAAAGTATGAATGGTTAACCGGCTGCAAAATTTTGAAGAAATTGTTTTGCTGGCCTTGCCTACTTTTTAATATAGCCGAAAAAACACATTGGAACTCAGTCGGTATTACAGACTTGAATAATTTTCACAAAAGTAAGCAACAAAATTCACAATGAAAGGTAAAAAAATAGGGACGTTTTACAACGATTAATAGATGTAACTTGTTTCCTGGGAGAGCATGAACTAAGTTTTAGGGGTCACAATGAAGCAAGTGGATTTGCCAATCGAGAAAATTACATGGACCTTCTAAATTTTTTAGCAAAATACGATGATACCCTAAAAAATCATTTTATTGATTCGACGACTTTTCGAGGTAACAGAATCCAAAATGATTTAATTAAATGCACTGCCGACGCTGTGATGGATCACATTAAAAGTGAAATTAAAAAAGCACCTTTCGTATCAATTGCGCTTGATGAAACCACAGATGTAGCAAACTTAAGTCAATTATTCATTGTTGTGCGATATATATTGGATGGCATCCTTCAAGAGCGATTCTTAGAATTTTTGGACGTCACTAGCGAACGAACTGCAAATGCATTATTTAAAATTGTTTGTGACATTATTTCAAGTTTACAATGTGGTTCTAAGCTTGTTGCCCAGAGCTACGGTGGTGCTACCGTAATGGCTGGCCATTTAGGAGGCCTTTAAGCTAAAGTGAAAGAGAAGTTTAACCATGCAATTTTCGTTCACTGTATAGCACATAAACTTAATTTGGTTTTATCGCGAAACATGGATAATATTAAAGATTGCAAAGTTTTCTTTTCGACGCTTAGTGGTTTGGCTTCCTTCTTTTCGAAGTCATCGAAAAGAACTCGCGCTTTGAACATTCACGTTCAAAAAAGGTTTTCAAAAGTTGCTCCGACGCGATGGAACTACAATGGACGTTTAGTGCAAACAGTGTTTCAATACCGTGATTCTTTGATACACTTTTTCAAGACGTTTGGGATAATAAAGAAACATGGGATGCTGAAAATGTTACTGCCGCTAAAAGGGTATTTGCATTGGCTCAAAAAATCTTTAATTTCAATTTCTTTGCTCAACATTTTTGCAGAGATTTTCCCTTTTACTGACATTTTATTCGACATTTTACAGACAAAGTCAAATGACATTGGCTTTTGCATTAAACAAATTGATGATTTTAAAAATAAAATGAATAAAAACCGAGATCAGTTTGAACACTTTTGGAATAAGACTCAAAACATTGGCTTAGGACCTGAAAGAAAGAGAACTAGAATTGATAATGTCGGCGACATTTTTGATAATATTTTACAACAAATGAACTCTCGATTTCAAAACTTTAACGAATTAAAATTTGTTGAATTGTGCAATTTTAATATTATTAACTACGATTCATCAAAATTTCCATCGGAAGCTTTTAATTCACTAAAATTAAATTATGGAAATTTTTTCGGTAGTCCAGCATTAAAGTCACAGTTAAGTGTTGTTTATGAAACAATTGAAATTAGTGATAAAAAGACGCCCGTCAATATGTTAAATTTTCCTATAACAACTGGTTTAAATAAGTCCCTTTGTGAAGTCGTCAGGTTGTGTGAATTAGTACTAACCATCCCAGCCACAAGTGCGTCAGTTGAGCGAAGCTTTTCAGCTTTAAAGCGCATTAAAAGATTTATACGAAATTCAACAAGTGAAGACACACTCTAAAATTTAGCCACAATATCCATTGAAAAACAGCTTGTTAAACGGTTATCAGAAAATCCAAAATTTTACGGCGAATAGATCTTAAGTATAAATAAATGTCAACTGCTGTGTCAACTTTGCGAAAAATGCTGGAAAAAATAAAAAAAACTTCAGTTAAATGTTTTTTTTTACGTTTAAATAAACCAAGGAAGCTTTTCAATGGTAAGTTTTTAAGCTATTGCATAGCTTTTATCGCGGGCTTTGAGCGCGGTGACCGAATCAAGAAATTCCGTAACGAAAATAAACCTAACACCCCCCACTCCAACCAGCACAGCGGTGCGGCGTTGAATGCCGTGGGAGGTTTTATCCGAATCCGACCCTATTCGTATTAGTATGAAGCGGAGTTAAATATACGTCTGCGGACTGGAATGTTTATGCAATACAAGAACTAGAAGAGCTTTCTCTGGTTTCTAATAAATTGGTATCACAAATGTTCCCGGCTGGCGTAAATATTAGATATTATTTTTTTGCAAGATTTATAAAATATTAATTTTAAGCTATTGCATAGCTTGTATCGCGGGCTTTGAGCGCGGCGACCGAATCAAGAAATTCTGTAACGAAAATAAACCTAACACCCCCCACTCCGACCGGCACAGCGGTGCGGCGGAATAACCTACATGTATTGTAAGATAATAAAAATATTTTAAACAATATTAACTTCTCATTTATTCAATAAAAGTAAAAAATTGTTTTCTTATCGGTCACCACGCTCAAAAAGTGTAACTTGAATTAAAATCAAAGAAAAAAAAAATACTACATAAACAAAATATATAAATAATTTTAATTGCATAAGTTAATAAAAAATGCTATGCAATAGCTTTACCGCGGCAGTCCCCGAGTGCCACATGTATTTTTTTATAGCTTCTAGTACTAAACTAGGTAATAAAGAAATAGTAACACTTCAAAAATCTCAATCTTGAATATCTGTAGTACTGAGGAAAAAGTAAGATTTTGACAAAATGGTGAATGCGGCGCGAAAAATGTTCGCCTGCGGCGTTGTGCTTACTGGCCTGCTGTATTTCGTACAATCGCTTCCCCTTCCAAAAATGTCACCGCACGCCACTGGATAGACTGCAACTGTTATCAGAATCAAATTAAATTTAGATGGGAGCTAAAATGACATGTGGGCTACTTAATGAGCATATTTTCGTACATCAAGAACTTCCGGTTATACCGGAAATGACTATGAATTTTATTATTTTAAATAGGACACCCTATATATTTCAACATTTCTGAATTCTATGATTAATTCTAGACATTTTTTATGTAATATGTACTATACCCATCTCTGACAGTTTCTGATAAATTCGAGGTTACACTAACTTATGATTCTTGTTCCAAAATAAAATGTAAAAATAGTACAGTTTATTGATTTTAATAAAAAAAGAACACATATAATTATCTGTCTTCCGTCCTCTTCAACACAAACTTGAAATCGTTTTAGGAGTTCCCTTGTACACAATGCTCTTATCATCTCTGGAGTAATACTATGGCATGCTCATCTTAATTTATTTTTCAAATCATTCAGTTCAGTTGGTTGGATTGTATAAATCATATTTTTAAGATGAAGCCATACAAAAATCTGGAGGGCTCAAATCAGGAACAACGCGCCGGCCACCTTATAAGCTCCTTGTTTCCAATTCATTTATTGGAAAATGTCATATCCAGGTAATTTGTAACAATTCTATTATTGTATGGTGGAGCACCGTCCTGTTGCCAGAACATTGCCAAGAGGAACGTCTTCTATATGTAAATATCTATCTTACCACATTTAACGTGCCATCAAAAAAATAGGCACTTTGACTAGCCCACACCAAACACTGTTTGGAAACGAGTTTCTCTGATCCAATGTGAATTTTCTACTGACCAGTAGTGAGAATTGTGACGATTTACCATTGTTGTGAAACCCTGATTTACCACTTAGATTAAAGAGACCGAAGATGTAACATTGCACACTGCGCATGTTGTCTATTTTAACCCCAAGTAACCCAACAATTGAAAATTGTTTGCACGACGCCACCCGAATTGCTCCGATTTTCCATTCAACGCTCACCTCCGCCTGAGTTCAATCACCATTACAGCTGTTTTTTGATTTATTTGTTGGTGTTTTAGCAATTTAAAGTGTTCTAGTTATTCAATTTTAAGTTCAAAATGCCACGATGTATCTTAAAAAATTGTATATAATACAAGTACCAATGTTATGAAAGATAAATGTCAACTTGATATTTAGTGTATACCTACTTGACTTACGTATAAGGTGTTGCCTATATTCAAGAAACTCTCAACGAGGACATTGAAATTTATTCGCAAAGGAAGAAAGGCGAGTTTATTAGCGATTAAATGTTGTCAGATGAGAAAAATAATCAATGAAATTAATTAAATTAACAATAGCAAAAAAGCAGTATTCTTTAGTCCCTTAAATAACAAAACCAATAGAAAACGCATAGTAAACTACTTTATTTATTTTATAATCATTAAGTATAATGATTAAATAATCGTTATGAAATAATATTAAGTGTTTCTTTTCACATTAATTATCGTGTTTTAGTCCCGCGGTACAAAAAATAGCGAGTGATTGTAGCCCGAGCGGAGCGAGGGCAACAATCTTCACTCTAGGGATTAAAAGTGGGACTTTAGTCCCTTGGTACATAATATACTATTACTTTTCCTGAAAGCTGGGTTTAAAATTATATAGATTTTTTTATATAAACTCGTATTTTGCTTTAAGGATTTTGTAAATTTTTTTTCGAAATTGTTCAAATAAACACTTTTTGAGATATCGTCAGACGCCGCGCTTAACAAGGACCTCCAAAACCATGTCTAGTTAAACTTTTTTTATTTAGAAATTACCTCTAAAAACGAATTAAATCAAATGTTTTTTTAGCTGTTTTTAACAATGTTGACTATTTCGTTTCCATTGACTGGATTCCTTATATTTGTTGTTATCTCCACTAATTCTCGTTTTTGCTAATTTATTTGTAAAAAACCGTTTAAAACTAGTTTTCGTCTTAAAGTTTTCTCCAAACTTTCAAACCGAAACAAATTCACCGTCACACTAACGCCTCCCCAAAAGCAATTCTAGTTTGAAGGGGTAAATACAAACCGACAAAGCGATTCGGTTTGGAAAACTTTAAATTGAGTGACGCTCGACATCAAAGCAAGCTTTATTTTCAGGTAGGTAATCCATTCACGGTTTCGTACTTTTATTAGGACAATAAATTTCTCTCGGAATCTCAGCGCCAATCCGAGATAGCGCCCGTTTTGTTTTGATAGTCCCGCCCTGTTCCCGGTTCGATACATAAAAGATGAGGGAGTCTAATTAAAATAATCGAGACAATGTAAAAGGCTTGTTGGATAATACTATTTATATATGTGCATGGAAAGAGAAAATCTTTTAGGTCGATACGCCATATTCATCGATTTTTAGGATACGCTAGGTCAGAGGTACTTAATTGTTGTAATAGCTAATTACTCTAAGTAGTCCCTTTTGAACTGAACAGGGATTCGAATAGTGAGAGACATTACATAAGAATAGCATTCTGTCGAACGAATATAGGCGTATTGAAAGATGAGAATCCCACTGCTTGTACAACTGTACAACAATGGCCGTGTTCATCGTCGTCAAACATGTTTTACAAGCAGAGAAACATGTTTCATAAGCGGTTGGTATGACACTGAACGATCATTTTTGTTTACGATATAAGGCGATTTTAAATCAGATACTATGTCTTGAATATGATTGACTACACTGATATAAATCAAAAACAATGACGTCATATTGAATATTGTCTTGAAATAGTCAAGTTTAACATGACTACAGTAAAAACGTGGTCATCACAGGTATGAAATGTCAAATGAAAAACTTTTACTTTTTAATTATTAAATCATTGTTTGGTTGTGTTATTTGTAAAATAGAAAGAAAGATTTACGAAAGGGAAAAGTGGGACAATGGTGACCATAGGGTATCAGGTTTAAAAAACAGGTATTTTTTTAAAATAAGCTCTTTTGTAGAGATCTAAAAAAAGGTCCTCTGCTTATATTTATTTAAACCATTAGATTCCTTTTTCTGAGCTTCTCAAAAACAGGTCAAACATTGTCAAAAATATCATTACATATAACTTTGAATATAAAAAACGTAGCAATAAGGTAAAATGCGAAGCATTTTTGTACTTTGGCGTAACGCGTGCCAGCAAGTTAAAAAGCAGGACAATTACGCCTAAAGCGCGACGTCTGGCAAACCTGGCTGAGTACCTAGATATGGACGCATTTAAGGTTTCTGCAAATGAAAAGCCAATTTATTTTAAAGGTAGGATTTATTAATGAACATGGCTAAAGTTTTGATAAAAAATCAGAGGCCAAAGTAACTATAATACCAATTTTCTCTTCATCCATGATCAGTAAACAAAACAAATATTTATTTTTATCCCTACAAATTCAAAAACAAATCCTACTACTATTACATAACACACAAACAAAAATTCATGATATCTATCAATGTTATACCCATTGTGAAGTTAGTGTCAATATAAACCAAACATTTTTAAATCAGATTATTAGAACGTCATTATAATGACGTAAGAACCTTGACCACACTTGACTTGGTCACATTTCTAGTAACTGATTTAAAATCGCCTTTATTTTCTTGACCTCAAACCTGTCAAAAAAATTGAATGACATTTGGTTAGCACACACAAGGTTATGGGAATTGGTTTCCTTAGTATTTTTAATAAATTTTGAGTTCAATTGATTTGTAGAGTGAATTAGAGGTTATATAGTACCCTTCTGAAAGTGGTTTTGACAATTTTACGGCGAAAAACCTACAACTTGTATTATTTTGGGTTGTAAAGTCATGATGTTTAATTTTTTATTGCGTCCATGGATCTTAAATTCTACATACTTAGACTAATCAAAGAGTTTGTATGTAACAGTCATTTTATTACAGGTAAAATACATTTTGTTGACACACAAAAACCTACTGTAATTAGATCATACTTTGAAGAGCAGAATGAGAATTCTATTTATTGTATTTAATCAAATTAAATCAACTGTCTGGTCTGCACCGATAATTTAAAGTAAAGGAACTTACTAATAACGTACATCTCAAAAAGCTACAAAGCGATTTTAGGACATCTTGTTCAAGAACCCACATTGAGTACAAGACAGTTGTCCATAATATCTGGTATTAAGAGAAGCAGCATTCAGAAGAAGTTTTATCCTTACAAAATACATCTGGTACAAGAACTTAACCAAGACGATTTTGATAGGCCATTACAATTTGGTGAAATTATGACTGAACGGACAATAAATGATCAGGAATTTCTTTTCAACGTGTATTTTCAAGACGAATGCACGTTTTTCCTAAATGACCCGGTAAATTGTCACAACTATCGTTATTGGCCCGATTCAAATCCCAGAATATTTCATGAAGTGCATACGCAACATCCGGAAAAACTGAATGTTTGGGTTGGCATTTTTGGTAATGTTTCCCCCTAATATCAAAAATTGACGGGACCAAGTGTTTTTTCGTAAACAACCTGGGGTGTCCAAAATTATTTATGTGGGGTATGGAGAGGGGTGGGGGCATTTCCCTCATAAAAGCCTATGCTTGTAAATATTATAAGAAAAAGACCTTTGAAACATACTGGTACGATGAGGTGGTGGGGATATGTAACTACGAGAACGAACGTTAATGTTATAAACATGCGACCTGTGAACAATTTTGTTAAACAATTATAGTGGAGACTTGAACATTATCATTTTATGAAATAAAGTTGCCATTTGTAATTTCCATCTATAGGACATATTTAACTATTTAGCATCATCCAGTTTATAAGTTACTCTATAAAATTTTCGGATACCATAAATAAAACGTAAGCACGATTTTTGTACTCTTTGAATCAGAATATTGCTATACAAGAGCCTTATACGCTGTCACAATAATTACAAGTATTAGAAATTAAAAATTTAAGAAAACCGACTTCAAAAACGTGCAGATGCCATCACCACATCTTAACCAAATTTATATGGGACCACCCCTGAGGTACCCCCTTACTAACAAAAAAAGAATTATATAAATCGGACAAGGTGGTAAAGCATTATCGCTAAACATACATAAAAAATGAAGAGTTTGAGGATTTTCTCATGGACCCAATTATTAGATTTTGACCAAATTTATATGGCCCCTGAAGTAGCCCCTTTCTAACAAAAAAAATCATTGAAATCGGACATCGTGTTAAAGAATAATCGCTGAACATACATAAAAAAAAAATTAAAAATGTATACTTCTTTTGATATTTATTGCAAATAATTTGTAGTACAGTTCATCAAATTTCTAGAGGTGTTCGACGCCCAAACAGAGAACGCGCTACGTGTGACTAAGATAGCTATTGTACAGTCTGCTAAACAAGTTATTTTAAATAGTTTTTAATATTTTTAGGTAATTAAATTTTAAAAGTGTGGAATAGTTTAGGGATTAAATTGGTCTGATTGGACTTTCTTAGAACGTTTTTAAAAGCAGTTAAAGATAGTATGTAGAATTGAAAATAATTATTATGCCATGGAATTCCTTCAACCTTTTGAAATTGAGTCAGAAAATATAAATTTTATAGGATAGCGGAAAATACCTATAATTTTTTTGTAGGCCTTTGTAAATCGTGGAAATAGTTTATATTTTATTTCTACCCTATTAAGGAAAACGGTACCTATTATTAATAACGGTTGTTTCTGAAACATTACTAAAATTTTCGAAATTTTGTTTTTCTACAAAATAATAAACTATACTATTAAGAAAAAAATTTATTTCTCTTATAATTTTATAAAAAATAACAGGGGAATATTTACATTTCTTGATCTATTAAACAAAACGATAAATTATCTCGACGAATGAAACCTTGTTCTAGTACGGAAGCTAGCTTTACATTTTTGTTGGTGGTTTCATGGGTTTCATATCAATTTTTTGTAATTGTAGTTTACACGTACATATACCTCTTAACACTTGTTTGCTTTATTAAAAAAGTGTGTTGTTGTGATTTACGTCGAAATAAGTCAAAAACAACTTGAAACCCCATATAAAATCAAAAAGGAGAACCGGAAAAAAATTGAGCCTGTAAATGAACACAACTCAGAAACAAAAATAGCTATCTAATAATAAAAAAAATAAAATTTGATTCATGTGCAGCTTCATCTATATCATTAACTGTTTTTGGTTTTTTAATGGTTTTTCTTGGTGATGAAAATTCCGATATCTCACGGTTATCGATTCTTTTTTCTATCCAGAAATGCGGACGACAGTGTTTTTAGATACTCCTGTGGCTGCAGCAACACGATCATTTACATTTTTAAATGGTATTGAAGGTGAATTAAAGTTTCCTTCTCTTATAAACTCTATAACATTGGCTATTATTTCGCGAGATTGACTGTTAATCACGCGGCCTCTTAATTTGCTATTAAACTCCATACTTAGGTTCTATTAAACTGTAATGAGCAAAAAACACAAACGAAAATAAAAGAAATGTTTTAGCGAAATTTACATCTGACATTTACGTCTGAATGAAATAGTGAAATACTTGATGCGCAGAGTGTACTTTCATTGCGTAAATCCGTCGGGATGCCTGTCAGAGTGCTTTCTCTGTCTAGCCGTCGAAAGCCTCTAGAAATTTGATGAACTGTATATCTCAATTCAGGCTTTCCATAAATAAAGGTACCGCAAGACAGATAATATAATGTTCTTATATAAAGTACTTTTTTATTATATTAAAGAGGTAGGATATAAAATGCCCATTTCAAATTTGGATTAATTATGATACCGAGGTAGTTTGTTGTGTTTTTCATTTTAATTATAAAGTTGTCATTTATTTGTATGTTGAAAAAAGGCCTTTGTAAATTACATTGCTCTCATGGATCTACTTTAACACAAAAATAGTTTTGTGGCTATAAGTTGCTGCTATAACCTATCGTCGCAAAACTATTAATAATTTAAACATAGTAAGTAGTATTAATATAACATCAAGTAATTTTTAAAATAAAGTACATGATCTCAAAACAAAATAAATAATCTATAATAAATGCGGATAAAACGAGGGACAAAATAACAATAAATTAAGGGAAATACTTAAAAAGGGCAGGTTTAAACAGTATTATCACAAGAAAGTATATCCGTTCTGTTTATTTATCAAGTATTGTTTGAGGTTACGTTTGAATACATTTATTGTTTTTTTTTTTATTTCTGTAAATATATATATGTATGTATATATTTTATTTTGAAACATGTATATTTAAAAGAAACAAAAAAAAGTGAAAAATTCATTTTTGTCTTCAATTCATCCTGTTCAGTCGTTCCCCATAATTTGAAAATTATCAATTATTAAAACTTTTGAATTCTGAGTGCATTGCTCCTTCACACTAAGCAGTGCTACTAAACAGATATTAAATAGTATTTATAGAAATTAATATCTATTATTCGGTTCAAATAGACACAACACACAACTTTTAAAATATTGGATATGGTCTGAAGATGAAACACTGTTTTTAACAGAGGCGCAAAGTCTTCTTTTCTCAATCTAGACCATGAATTATCAATTTTTCACTTTACCACGACTTCTTTTTCATTCCATCTGTAACGGTCGGAAGGATAGTACATCCAGTATAATTGGAGTATATGGATTAATTTTTGAATAGAGACTTATTGGGGCCATGGTATGTTTGTCCATCTACAAAAACTTTTATAGGAAAGGTCACTAATTCTTCATCAAATAAAGGACAGAAAAGATTGACTATGTATTCGTAGAAAGACTCTCCTGTTATTCATTTCGAATCTGAATGACCCACTACCCAGTTGGTTGGTATAGCACAAGTAGAAGTTGGAAAGGCTTTTGCCAGTTCTCCTACTTTATACACATAAATTGACAGGTTTCCGACGGATCTAACCGAAGTGGACGCGATACATTGGCGTACAAAATTATTTTATAGATGTTAATAACAATTTCGAGTAAATAGTTTATTAAATTGTGAATAGCTGCTGAAATTTTGTAAAATTATGCTTGGAATATTATATTAAATGTCTAATAATTATTTATAATCCATAAATAAATGCGATTGTCCGGTTCCGCCGGTAAAAATTTAAAATTACTTATTCTATGAAACGACACTGGTAGGTAAACATTGCTCCGAAATTCTCGAAGCCGTCCGACGTGGTTTGACGTTTATCCCCTCTCTACATACCAAAAGCCCTTCCAACTTCTACTTGTGCTATACTTTCCCTGGAATATATTGTAGGAGTCTTTTATAATAAAATATTATCATTAAAATTTTAAACATCTTAGAAATCTTAATATATTCGAAACTATAGAAAAGCGTAACGTTCATTGGGACTTTTACCTCACGCGATTTATAAAATTAGATATTAATCCAATAGGTATTGGAATTCAATATTTTAAGAATTATTTTAAAATTTATCACTTGTACTCCCTTGTGTACAAAACTAAATCAGGTACGTATACTCTATTCGTTAGTATAGACAGAAAAACGTTTTCTTTTTCAACAGGAAAATAATTTATTGATTGCCTTTTAAATCGATTTGTATTTATCAATACGGCGACGTAATAATTATTATTTATTGTTTGAATCAAATTATAATTCAGTATGAGTACCAAAAAAATATTTCGAATCAATATTATGTATTTGATTATTATGTCATGGTCACTTCGTATTATTTATCAATAAATACGTTGAAATAATTAAGCTGGATTATTTTGTATAAGGAGTGCTTTGTTTTCGAATCTTACTGGTACACAATCTAATCGTTTTCAAAATTATACAGGTCAGTGAGAGAGACAAATTATCACAAACTTTTTGATAAAAATGTTAAAAGTTAAACGAGAATAATTTCTGAAAAATTGCTCAAGATCTATTACTCGTCAAAGTTCCTTTTAAAATATACAAGAAATGTTAAGAACATCAATAACACAATAACTTCAGCTCAAGGCGGGGCATGGTGGCCATGCCCCCCCACTCGAGATGAAAATTCTTCCAATTTATGGGCCTTTTATTCAAAAAATGTGCTAAAAAGAGAATGGCTAAAGGCAACAATACCCCCTCCCCCCCCCCCCCCCCCGAGTATTCGTCTTGGAGCCGCCCTTGCTTCAGCGCTTAATAAAATCACAGACATGTCTGTTTGGCCACAAATAAGTTCTACCTCCGTCCAGGCAACATTTTATACATCTTATATTTTCATTCAATATTAGGAAATTAGTATAATTCTAGTATATAAAAAGTATGAATTTTGATGTTTTATTTGATTTAAAAATAAGTATTCCGTGTTATTTATTAAGTTCAGCTATTTGCCAGAAAAAATTTCTTGTCTTCGCATAGGCCATAAATGAAGCATTCTTGATATTGACAGATATGTTTACTAAGATTCTAAATAAGTAATTAAAATTTTGAATTTATTTCAATCTGGCAATATTGGAATTGTATGTGTTCTGTGAAGGGTTCTGTGTAAGGCTGTCAATTCCTGACGTGATAAACGGTTGACCGGTTCGACTAATTTTGACCGGTTTCGGTTTTAACCGGATTTCTACTATTATTATCCGGATAGTCAGTTAACCAGTCCGATTATCCGGTCGACCGGTCAGATTATCCGGTTAACCGGTCTGATTATCGGGTTAACCGGTCCGATTATCTGGTTAACCGGTCCGATCAAACCTAGAATGTCGAAACGGACCGGTTATAACTATCACCGGCTTAATCACAAAGCACGTATCTTCTAGAGACCCCACGCCAATGTTAAACTTTTAAACCAAATTAGCGCCACCTTGTGTTTGGAGCTGGAACTAAAATGACAATTGACAGATTGCGGTAAATTCAAATTGTAATTTTTAGGAGTAGGTAGTAGTTTTAAATTAAATTTTAAATGATTTCCACATAAATTATTTTATAAAATAAAGTATGGAACTAGTAAGTTCGAAACTTTTATTTTACAAAATAATTTAGGTCGATTATACCAAATTTGAGGAATTAATTTGTTATAAGCAGGGGTCTGATGTGGAGAGTTGGTTCTGCATATTATTATTAAATAAATATAAGATATATCAATAAATAATAAAATAGAACATTCTTAAAATATGTTTATTAATAACAAATAAATATTATTAGATAAAAATAAATACAAATAATAATACATATTTAACGAATACTTACTTGCAGCAAATAGGTATACAATCTCAAATCTTTAAAATACCTATCAATAATTTAAATGTGAAGTAGAGACTAGGATACTACATTTTATTAACACTAAAATAATATATTTTATAAATGTCTTTTAAACCGAGGACAAATGTAATATAGGTATTGTATTAAAAGGTGGATCCTTTTAACTATTCATTCAATGATAAATAGGTATTTGCCTTCCAAATACAGATAGTGGTAGGTATTACTCCACTGCTTTGTGTATTACTCTCTTATGTGAAAAATGATTTCGGAATCTAGTCCAGTGATAAATTGATTATCAATTAGTTGTTGTACCCGTTTGTCTTTTTATGATGCAGATGCATGGTGAATCAATAAGTTTTTCTCGAAGTTATCAACGTAGCATCCACAGGGTAGCACCAAAATTATTGCAAAACACAGTAGCAAATAGAAAAGCGAACATCACAATTTTGCAAATAACTAAGACGAAACTATAAACAGAAACCAAAAGCCAAAGCCAACAAAAAATCACTAAAATCAGACGGAAAAATGAGACTAACCAAAAACATAAATAAATACACGTCACATCTTTGGAGTCTTTGGTTAAGTTTTTCTCCCATAAAGCTTTAAAAATGGAGTAAGAAATCAGAATTTCACCAGTAGCCCCATCTAGAGTTTGGAGCAAATAGCATAAAAAATGTCAGTTGTCGGTTTTGACCTTGGTCATTCACGTGGAACCTCTATGTGCTTTGTGGGCTTAATCGTGGCAAAACACATCCACCAAATCCTTTGTTTTCAATAGAAATGGGGTCACTTTACTAACCATTTCATCTTTACTTACTCGTGACAACCAGGCAGTGCATGCTTTTTTAAAATAGACACTCACTAAATAAAAATTAAATTAGAACAATAAAAATACTACCAATTTTACTTTTGCTAAACTTTATTTAAAATTTAAAAAAAGGATACAGTCATTCACTTCCCACTGGGTGGGTAAGTAAAACTAAAAAAAACTATATACAAGTAAAAAAAAACATTAAAAAATAAATTATAATTAACTGGGACATAAAATAAGAAATAATAACAAATACCTAATAACAAAACTGCCTATTTTTTTATTATTGAGTTTTGATGCAAAAAATCAACTCATCAACGTTTTCCAGCAGCAAAGAGTTTCTTTTCGCCGAAACTATGTTTCCTGCACTGGAAAACACCCGTTCACTGGAAGCTGATGTGGCTGGTACACATAAATACGGTATATACGGTTATAAACCGGTTCCGGTTAAACCGGTTACGTTCTTTAACGGTTTTTTGGTCCTATGGAACCGGTTAACCGGTCACCAGCCTTAGTTCTGTGGTATTTTAGATATTTTTAGGCATCCTATATGTTGTAAATGAAGGACGGCATATTAATGTATCTAAACGCTTAACGCCATTGGTCAAACATGACAGTTAAATGCTGTGTTCGTTTGAAGAGAATTTGAACGCGCTTCGACAAGTAATTAATATGTGACAGGGTCGGGTTATATTTTTTATTTTGTAAGTGTTTAAATACGGACAGATATACAAATTTAAACAAGGTATGTTTTTAAATTTACGCAAATTAATCTAACATCAAGACGACTCGGAGGAGGTAAAGTTTCCTTTATGCTACATATTTAAATTAAGGGCGGCTCAGGCATTGCGGCGGAAGGGGGAGGAGGGGGCTAGGGGTGCTTAGGCTTAGCCCGCTCCATGGCGAGGGCTTAGTCCCCGCATGGTACTAAGGTAGATCGAATCAGCGCATCAGATTTTAACTTCATTCCACTCTAGCAAAGTAACCGATCAGCAAAAAGAAAAATATGGTTTTCACTTTTTTAAATACAAATTAGAGTTCGTTCCTGTTATCACTTTTACACTGCCGAACCGAGCCTGATAGTGATGGGCGATATTTCACAAACGGTTACTTTTTCAGTGATACTAAAAAGACAGGTAAGGTATGTTACTAAAGTCGTTACCAAATTGTGACTGTACAAAAAAAGAAATACCTTAGCCACGACATTCAAAACGGAATAATTTGTATATCATCAGATATAATAATTTTAAAAAGAAAAATAAACGAAAATAACGTCAGTGTGGATTCTATTCCTTAATGGTTGATGAAGCTCGTTACTACAAAAGTGAACAGTTAGTTATCTGTTGTGGTCCGATACGACAAAGGTTTGGACATAGAAGAACGGTTTTTGAGATTTATTGATTGTTCTTCGTGTCAAGATGCTGCTGGTCTAGAAAACTTAATCAAGGGTTTTCTACAAGCCGCGATTGTTGCTCAATCGTATGATGGTGCCAGTGTTATGGCTGAAAATAAATGCAGGATTGCAAGCAAAAATAAAAACGTCTCACCCTCAAGCTATTTACACACGTGTAACTCTATTGCGGGTGCATCCCATTTTTTAATGCGAATGAGGGTAGATGGTTGTAGCGGTCTAACGCGCTTATATTCATTTATAAGCAAGTTTATGTGTCAGAGACTGCTGGGCTTCGAATCCCAGACCGGACCATGTGGATTTTTAATTAAATTGCATGGTTCGGTTTAGGATTTGACGTGTGCCGTATTAATAGAAATTCAATTTCTGTTGATATGACATGCAGATTATAAAAAAAAAATCGCCATACATTATCGTCTCGATGATGGTGGGTGAGGTTTTCCGGGTTTTTCTTCATCTGTAAGTCAAATGGCACCATCAATCATCTTTAAGTCGCCCCGGAGCGCCACGGCAAATAATAATAATGCCGTCCCTTTCCCCGGACAAGCTCAGCTTTTGGGGTTAAAATTCACTCGTAAGGGGGTGAATTAGGGAGAGTATTATTATTATTATTATTATTGCCGCTACTCAAAACCAGGTGAATATAAGACATTTGAGCTCATTCACCAAAAATTAGGTCTCGAAACTACGGAACTTCAAAATATGAGTCACTTCCAAAATTGTAACAATCTAAATAAAAATCTGATGTGTCCAACACATGACTTTCCTATCTAGTTATTATAGGCTTTTTCCGGTTATTTTGTACAACCTATTGCAGCATCTCTATAAATGTTTAGAGGATAAAATAAATATATACATTGTCCAGATACATCTACCTCGAAACGTTTTTCTATAGATATTCATTGAAAACGAAAATACTAAAAAATTAAAATTTCCTACAATTTTTTCATTACGGTCCATTTTAGAAAAATCATGTATAAACAAAAATTATAGAGATCGATATCGCAACCAACTTTTAGTTCAACAATTTTCATAAAAATCAGAATTTTGCACATTTTGTCAAATTTCTCGAATACGGACCATTTCAGGAAATTTTGACATAAAACAGAAATTATAGATAATAATATTAGAAGTAACTTTTATTTGAACAATTTTTTTCTCCAAACATAAATAACAGATATATTCCATAAAATACTCGATAAAATATAAAAACGGCCTCCCATAAAGTACCCCCCCAGATGTTCCGACTTTGTCCAAAATCTAATCATTTCACGTCAGGCCGAAATAAAACTTAAGTTTAAAATTTAATGTATTTTTATCCGTTTTTGAGTTTTCTTCAAATTTCAAAATTTACAATTTTCTTAAATTTCTCGAATACGGTCCATTTTAAAAAAATTATGTATGGGATAAAAATTATAGAAAATTATATTACAAACAACTTTTATTTGAACAATTTTTATAAAAAAATATTTTTTTACAGTTTGTCAAATTTTTCGAATACGGACCATTTAAGGAAAATTTTGTATAGAACAAAAATTATAGATAAAAATATAAGAAGTAACTTTTATTTGAAGAATTTTCTTCCTTAAACGTAAATAACAGATATATTCCATAAAATATAAAAATGACCACCCATAAAGTACCCCCCCAGATGTTCCGACTCTGCTCAAAATCTAATCAGTTCATTGGACTCTGGAACAAAGCTTAAGTTTAAAATTTGGTGTTTTTCTGTGTATCGGTTCATGAGTTATGCGACACACAGACACACAGACACACAGACACACAGACACACAGACACACAGACACACAGACACACAGACACACAGATACACAGATACACAGACACACAGACACACAGACACACAGACACACAGACACACAGACACACAGACACACAGA